>JBBPBX010047130.1:10471-23062 GCA_038048925.1 Garcialebias charrua | reverse complement strand
TGTTCCACAACCTGGGAGCAGCGACAGAAAACGCTCTGTCACCTCTGAACTTCAGCCTAGTTTTGGGCACTGTCAGCAGCAACTGATCAGCTGATCTTAGAGATCGGGGAGGGCAGTAGGGCTGAAGCAGCTCAGACAGATATGGTGGGGCAAGGTTGTTCAGGCATTTAAAAACAAATAGCAAAAGTTTAAAATGAATTCTGTAGTGCACAGGGAGCCAGTGAAGGGACGCCAGGATGGGAGTGATATGCTCACGCCTACGGGTCTGGGTTAAGAGGCGAGCAGCAGAGTTCTGCACGAGCTGCAGACGGGCGAGAGAGGTCTGGCTGATGCCTACATACAGTGCATTACAGTAATCAAGACGAGATGTATAAAAGCGTGGATTAATTTCTCCAAGTCAGGTCTTGCTAGGATTGGTTTTACTTTTGCTATTTGGCGAAGCTGATAAAAACTTTTCTGAACAACACTGCTGATCTGTTTATCAAATTTAAAATCAGACTCAAACTTCACCCCCAGATTGGTGACACAGTCCGTGAGATAACATGACAGTGAGCCAAGGTCTATGCTGGAAGAAGGACAGCAACTCGGTCTAAAAATCAAGATTTCAGTCTTGTTCTCGTTGAGACTAATGGTGCATTCAGACCGAACAGCTTTTCAGCAGCAGGAGCGTCCAGTTTACATGTAAAGTCAATGGGGGACGCGCTTCCAGCCACGTCTTGGTGTCGGGCGTCACCTCGAGTGCGTGTTGAGCGTGCTGGAAAGCGTTTTCCGTGCACGTGAACCGGCTTCAGCCTCCAAACCTCGCATTCAACATGCTGAAGATTTCGCCGTTCAAACTTTCAGACGCCGCTCAACTCTCCCTGATTGGTTGGTGTGTCAACCAATCAGGGAGAGTCGGGTGGAGAAGAGAGGGGGAGAAGAGAGGAGGAGAAGAGACGGGGAGAGTCCCTATGTGACGCGGAAACGAGGGTGCGCGCGCACTATGTGACGTATTGTTTGTGGGACACAGAAAAGACCCGCGAGGTCGTGTACTATGGAAGAGAAACTCATTGTAGCTGTGTGTTCGCGACAAGTCCTTCACGACCAGTCAAGTCTGCTCCACAGAGACGGAAATAAAAAGCTCCTCGCCTGGCGGAGTGCAGTGAGGACTCTGTGCGCAGGACTCTGTATACCGGTAAGCTCCTCCCACACACCCAGCAGCTGTTTTGCATTCTGGCGTTCAGGTCCAAGTAGGTCTGAACACCAAGTGCGTCCACTTGCGTGCGTGACGAGCTTTTTGGAGGTTGAAACGCTGTTTGGTCTGAATGCACCATAAGGAAGTTTAGAGAAAACCATGCCTTAACATCATTAAGGCAGGGTGTGAGTTGCTGGAGTGTATTGCAGTCCTACCGGGAGCAACTCGGGGTTAAGTGTCTTGCCCAGGGACACAACGACACATGGTGTGGGAACTCGGGATTCGAACCTCCAACCTTCCGATCGGGGGACGACTGCCATTACCACTACGCCACGGCCGCCCCATAACTCTCAGGTTATCTCAGGTATGTGTGTGTGTCATCTCAGCCTTTATAACCTACTCTCTCACAGTCTGCTCTTTGAATTGAGAAAGCTCTTTGGATGAAGGGCGAAACGTCTTCTGTGACAAATAAAGTCCAGTTGTTTCTGTATTGAACGCCTTTTTTTGAAAGGGGCTTATCAAAAAGTGGGTGCCACCGCAGTGACGTGCGGTGAGGTTCATGGCTGGTGAGGCACTGTGCAGTTTTTTTTCATATGTATAATAAAAACCAGACAAAAAATGTTCTCCACGTTTTGGCTTCTGTCTGCCATAGCTTCTTCAGCGCTTTGGATACTTTGGATAGCGTTATTTTCTTCTTTTATAATACATGAACCCTACAGAGTAGTTTATTTGCCATTTGATTGGCAGCAGTTAACGGGTTGTGTTTAAAATCTCATATCAGCAATCTTTACACATACAAACTAGCACACAAAAAAGCACATTTAATTTGGAGAAAAAATTATTTTAGTCTTACCTTTACTTATAAATTAAATTAAACTATAACAAAATCTATTTTTATTTTACAGAAAAGAGCTGTGAGAATTATTACAAGAAATAAAATGTCATCTATCTAATATATTATTTAAACAACTCAAAGTACTGAAGTTTTATGATTTGGTGGACTATAATATTTTGTTAGTAATAGAACCCTCAAATGTTCAAATGTATTTTGTTAAGAGAGAAAGCTGCTAGTCTAAAGGAACTGAATTTTTTGCAAAGCCAAGGTATAGAACTAGTTTGAAGGGACGGTTTATTTCAATACAGGGAGTTGAATTGTGGAATGTTTTGGGAAATCATGTTAAAAATGTAAACTCTGTGCTTATGTTTAAAAATGATCAAAACTAAATTGTTAACAAAATACTAAAACTTTTAGTTAAGTGTTTAATGTTCAAGATATTTGTAGATTGTGAAAAGTTACTCTTTTTGGTCTGTTACTTAAGCGCTGTCACGTCCTCCTGCAGCGCAAGGCTCAAGCAGAACCCTGAGCTCAGTAGCCCCGCCTCCATGAGGCTGGCCGCGTGTGTGTGGATGTAATGGGCACCTTCACATCCGTTTTATGATCGCTCAGCACACACATACAGTTTTAGACAAAACACGAGACATTATATTCACCAGCTAAACTATAGAAATGTAGTTTATATAGCAAAAGTATTTGAACATTTTAATAACGACATAAAAGGGGCAGGAATACGGGCTCACACTGCAGCATGCAGCACGTCAGCCGAGTGATTGCGCAATCGGTGAAGCGAAGCTGCCGGTGCCTCTCTGTGCACGTCTGCATGTCTCATCTCAGTATTTGAACACTAAATAAGAAAAATCTGTGATTTTGAATAAAAAATAACTTATAACTGGTTTAGTTTTTAGTAAAATAAGTTTATAGTACAAATCAAAGGATAAATACAATAATTACATTTATTTTTTCAATTTACATTTTTTTCTTTCCATGATGACAGGTGAGGCATGGCCTCACTTGCCTCCCCTGACCGCACGTCACGTCAAAAAAGTGAAACTTGTAAATTCATTCCTTACACACAGACTGATATGTTTCAAATGATTACTTATTTTAATGTTGATGATTATAACTAACAACTAATGAAAACCCTAAATTCGGTATCTCAGAAAATTAGAATATTAAGACAAAAAAAAAAAAGAAGGATTTTTTAGAAATGTTGGCCAACTGAAAAGTATGAACATGAAAAGCATGAGCATGTCCAGCATCATTACTTAGTTGAGGCTCCTTTTGCTTGGATTACTGCAGCAATGCAGTGTGACATGGAGTCTGTCGGTCTGTGGCTCTGCTCAGGGGTTCTGAGAGCCCAGGTTGCTCTGATGGTGACCTTCAGCTCTTCTGAACTGTTGGGTCTGGTGCATCTCATCTTCCTCTTCACAATACACTCCATATATTTTCTGTGGGGTTAAGGTGAGTTTGCTGACCAGTTAACAGGGATACCATGGTCCTTAAACCAGGTACTGTATACTGCCCAGTACTGTATTGAGCATTAAACTCTCTTGCTGCAGCTCTAACCACTGCACCACCGTGCACATCGGTAGAGCAAATGAGCATACATCCCCGATTTCAACTTGGTTTTCAGTTTATATTCAACTGCAGGACTTATTTAAAATGCTTCTTTATTCTTTTTCTGGCCAGTTTTTTCCCCACGACTCTTTATTTTCACATAATGATAGTTTGTTTTGCACAAAGGGACCAGAAATGACCCGAAACACAACATTTCCGTCTGAGCAGCAGTCTGCGTTAAATCAGGGCTGTTTGACTAACAGCTACAGTCAACAACAGCTTATTATCATCGTGTTATCTTCCTAATGAGGTCGGCTGCACCAGCGCTGATTTGCATGTGTGTTTGTGTGCAGGGGAGCCAGGTGGGACTGGAGCTGGTTTACTTACCCATCATGAAGATGACCTTTGGTTTCTTCTGTTCTGTGCAATCACCTGTCAGAGGGAAGGAATTCACCGTTTAGCATCAAGTCTCACCTCTTTGTTTATGTTTTTTCATTCAACCTTTATTTATACAGGTTAGTTCCCATTGAGCCTCGAGCACTTATTCACAAGAGACCTGTTTCAGACAGACAAAAGTAGATAAGGAAAAGAGAAACACGAGGAGAGGGGAGGGTTTAAAATGTGAAAGTTGGAAAAAAAAAAGACCTTGCACGCAAACCGCAACATACTAATGATGACATCATAATACATTCAAGCATGAGGAGGCCGATGAAGGCGGTGAGTTGTCCATGGACACTGCCAGATAGTTCCATAGTCCTGATAAGAGATGGTACAGTGTCTATCAGTCGACTCGGCTCTGATACAGGTCCACAGATGTCCTCGGGAAGGGAGTGGTGGGGGGGATAGCAGAGCTTCTTGTTCACATAACCTCCAGGAGAAATTTGAGGTGGCCTGTTGCAGGCAAAGCAGGGGAGCCAGATTCAGATAATTGTTTTGGGGCAGGCCGACTCTGCTTGATTTATTTATTTATTTTTGTCGGCCTTCATATTTCTGCTGCTACCTCTCAACAGCGACTCCAAACAACCAAATGTTGTGGTCACGCCACTGGGCCATGCTTGTAGCCTTCTCCAAGGTCGATTCCCTCACGCCAGCGAATTCCAGGAGCCGCAAGTGGCCTGCGGTTCTCAGAAATCTCATCCAGCTTACAGCTTGGCTCACAAAGCATCTTGAGAGCTCAAAGTGCGGCACATTTCCTTCACACAAGGCAGGCAGCCTCACAGTTGACAGAACCGCAGCCGACGTCTTCCGAATTTGTCTATGCCAGATACCCGCCTTCTCCAAAAAGCAGGAATCCTGTTATCCATCCATCCATCCATCCATCTTCTTCCGCTTATCCGGGGTCGGGTCGCGGGGGTAGCAGCCTAAGTAGGGAGGCCCAGACTTCCCTCTCCCCAGCCACTTGGAGCAGCTCCTCCGGGGGAATCCCAAGGCGTTCCCAGGCCAGCCGAGAAACATAGTCCCTCCAGCGTGTCCTGGGTCTTCCTCTGGGTCTCCTCCCGGTGGGACATGCCCGGAACACCTCACCAGGGAGGCGTCCAGGAGGCATCCTAACCAGATGCCCGAGCCACCTCAACTGGCTCCTCTCGATGTGGAGAAGCAGCGGCTCTACTCCGAGTCCCTCCCGGATGACTGAGCTTCTCACCCTATCTCTAAGGGAGAGTCCAGCCACCCTGCGGAGAAAACTCATTTCAGCCGCTTGTATCCGAGATCTTGTTCTTTCGGTCATAACCCAAAGCTCATGACCATAGATGAGGGTGGGAACGTAGATCGATCGGTAAATTGAGAGCTTTGCCTTTTGACTCAGCTCTCTCTTCACCACGACAGACCGGTACAGCGCCCGCTTCACTGCGGACGCTGCACCTATCCGCCTATCGATCTCACGCTCCAGTTTTCCCTCATTCGTGAACAAGATCCCGAGATACTTAAACTCCTCCACTTGGGGCAGGACCTCCTCCCCGACCCGGAGAGGGCATGCTACCCTTTTCCGGCTCAAGACCATGGCCTCGGATTTGGAATCCTGTTATCATAAATCTAATTATGTTCGCATCTTCTACATCCTCAATGGACATTATGGACAGACACCATCTTCCACAGCCCCCAGGAATCCACAGTTTATCCAGCTGTGTGTCCCTGCAGGGAATGAGGACTCTCCTTCACCCTGTCTTGTCGAGAAAATGTTATCGATTGCACTGAGACCAGCTGACCAGATCCATAATTTACAATTCAGAAGATATGTAAAGAGAGGCTCTGAAAAAGATTTATAGTACAAGAGAGCAGAAGCGGGAGGAAGCACGTCTTTGTCGAGGGCAAGTTGAGTTTCTGTGTAGATGCTGTTCGTTTTACGACTTTACGACTGTTTTTCTGTACAGCAAGCCTTAAGGTCTTACTCTGGTCCAGCCTGAGCCCTGAAATCTCATTTAACCTGCCGAACAGCCGGCTGAAGATCTCAATCAGCTGCAACGACTTCACTCTCCAAGCAGAAACCGAAACAAGCCGTCATTGAAAAACAGTCCCGTTCACTCACGTCAGAGGACTTTCTCTACAAAAATAAAAATCTAACAGCGCAGCTTGTTAAGTTCTGCTGTCAGTCTGACTTCATACAATTATTTTAATTTATCATTTAAATTCCTTTTAGCTGCCAGTTTAGGAGAAATGACAAAAGTTTACAGCCTTCTCCTTTCAAGTAGCTCATGTTTTAAACACTGTGCTCTAAACAATAAGAGATAGAACAGATTCAGTTTCATTAAAATCTTTAAAATAAAAGTGACAAGAGTGTGTTTCCTTCTCGTCATCACACTGTAAGTTGCATATTCAATGAACTTACTTTCTGTGGCTCCTTCAGCAAAACCGATGTCCTCCTCGTCTTCAACCTGGAGAAACACACAAGATAGATAGATAGTTTTATTTGTCCCCGTAGGGAAAATAGTTTGCAACATTGTCAGCAGGCATTAAAGGACATACTTATACAAACATGACATTAACAGCCATAATTACAGCAAAGACGTTTGTGCTCAGTAATTCATGATACCTATTATTTATTGATTTAATTGCTTGTGGTATGAAAGAAAATTTTGTTCTGTTTCTTGAGAATAAAGGAAGACCGTACCTTCGCCCTGAAGGAAGCAACAATGTTTTAAGATGATCCATAACTTTATTTAATTTTTTTTTTTTTTACATTCCACATATATTTACTAATAAAAAAAGGAAACTAAGATATTTTGAGCGGATCTGTTCAGAAAATGAGAATCATAAGTTTTATTGTCTTTAGATTAAAGTACAATGAAATTGGAATCAGGCCCATTCACTGCAAAATCTAATCATTAAATATTTTCTGTACAAAGATTTAAAAATGTACCGTATTGCTAATATAAAGACCAGTGTACTGTATCGGTCTTTTGCACGTGACGTCACGGCTCGTGTCTTTTTGCACTTCCGGTCGGCATGTTGGGTGGATACTGGTTCATTTAAACAGAGGAAGTCCATGTTAAACACAGTGCGATACAGAACAATAACATCAGCAAAATGCAAACTAAATATAAAAATGAGCAGAAGCCTTATAGAGAGAAACTCAACCTTGAAGCCAGAGAACGTTACATGGTGAAGTTAGCTTCAATTAACAACATTGATCCTTACGAGGTAGCAGCTAAGGCATGGACTTCCTCTGTTTAAATGAACCGGTCTCCACCCAATATGGCGACCGGGAGTGCAAAATGTCACGTGTCTGCAAAGCTTGTTTGGTTATTTGGTTTTTATTTTGAAACGGAATAACGAAAGAACAAACCATACACGGATTGTGGTACCTTTTTTTTTTGGATGCACCATTATTCACAGCTAGAAACTGGGATGTAGATCAGTCTCAGCTAAAAACATTTTAAATTTAATTTTAAAAGATAAAGTAAAAAAAAAAAAATTTTTTTTTACACCGTATAGAGCTTGGATTGTGTGTTGTGGATGACTCTCAGCTACTACCACATAACATTTTAGCTTAATATCTATACAACTGATAGAGTTATGGGTATTTTTGTGTTTTCTATGTTTTTTTTTAGCTGAGGTAACCATTTTGTTGGGTTGACTCTGAAGTTAATCAGCTGCAGAAGCACATCCAACAATTATTTCCTGTGAGATTCATTAAAATGCATTCACTGGTTCATGGGATATTTTGCTAACAGACAAACAAGTCTGAATCCAACAGTTAACATCAGACTCTTATACAAACCTCCCACATGATCTGCTGGTGCTCAGAGTATGTAATGTGAATGACTCTCAGCTACTACCACACTGAGTTTTAGATTATTATTTGTGAAACTGACTGAGTTGTGTATATTTTTGTGTTTGCTGTGGTGGACTTCCTGTGGCAACCATCTTGACTGGAGTTGACACTGTACGTTAATCAGTTGTAGATGCACGTTTATTGATTACGTTCCAAAAGTTTATTTAAAATCTGTGCAGTGGTTTGTGAGATATTTTGCTAACAGATCATCTGGCTTTAATGTCAGCAGGTGATGCTCACTCACTGTATATATTAATTATAATTTAATTAAAATACTCTCAACAAAACAAAGCTTAGAACCTTTATTCACAACATCTCACTAGGCGAGATAGGATTACGCGACTGGAAATGTTTCTGAACTGGGACAACGTCGAAGTAAAAAATTCCTCGCCAAGACGCTGAATGAACTCCACGGTTACATTCTGACTTGAGTTTTATTCAGCTCAAAAGTAAAAAGAGAGGTTTGATTCATAAAAGTCATGGTGTGTCTGAGCTGAGTGGTCGCGTCAGGTTTTCTTCATGTGTTTGCTGGAGTTTGAAAACGACTGAGCAGCACATTTCCCCTCGAACAACCTGAAACGAACCACGACTGTCCTCAATCCAAACAACTCGTCACGAGCTTCGTCGCCTCCGTGTTTTTTCACTTCCCACTGAAAAACGTTTTGAATGTGCGATGGCTGACATGTCGGAGGAAAACGAACTCTCAAAGACTCACAGGACGACCGGCAGTTCTGAGAAGAAATCGATGCATCTTCCCTCAGCTCATTCAGATAAACACGGTTTTTATTTTGTTTTAAAGCAACAAAAACCGATGAACTGAACAGAGAATGCAAGGAACCCTAAATGTTTCTGATGCAAGATGGAGGAGAATGACAAATCCTGTGGCGAGTGAAGGAAGCCATTAAATCCACCACTAGGCCAATGGCGGAGCCAGGGGGTGGTCATTGGTGGTCGTGACCAACTTGGATTAATCTTCAGCCACCCTATAGGCCACACCAGCCATCTGAGGAAACCCATTTTAAGCCATATGAAAACTAAAAATCATAGTTTCCTAAAATGGGGTGAATGGTGGTGCAGAGGTTAGAGAAGGTGGGCCTGTGATCAAAAGGTCACCAGTTCAACCCTGCCCCCCAGAGTGACATAAAAAAATGTGGGTGGAAAAAGGTTAAACACCCACACCTGCCTCCACCCTCATTTGCCCACACAAGGCCCTTAACCCCCACCATCTGCTCCCCCGGGCACCCTAGCTGGCATCACAGAGGGCTCTGGAGCTGGAGATGTAATAGTATAGGGGAGATCAGATTTACTGATCCGTCCAGTATACCAGATGTAAAATGAGCAGGTTTTATCCTGACACAAAATATCATCAATTATTCATGGATTCTCTCTTTTTCAGGATTAACAATAAATTGTGTGACCAAATGAATGGATATGAGTAACAATGAGACGTAATTGTCACCTGATGTGTAGAAGTAGACTTCTACTACTTCTACTTCTACAATACATTGTATTGATGTTCTATGTTTTATGTTTTTTATGTTTTATGTTTCTATATTTTTATGCACCGCTATGCCGAAGCAAATTCCTAGTCTGTGAATCCTGTTCATTGACAATGGCAATAATAAACTGAATCTGAATCTGAATCTGAATTATATTTGATTCACCAGGAGATTAATCATTTAATTAAAAAATCATCAATCAACATCATATATACAGTCGATTGTCTAATCAACTTTTCCTATAATTTACTTCGGCACAGATGAATTACGGGGCAGCCGTGGTGTAGTGGTAATGGCAGTCAACCCCTGATCAGAAGGTTGGAGGTTCGAATCCCGCATCCGCCCACCATGTGTCGTTGTGTCCCTGGGCAAGACACTTAACCCCAAGTTGCTCCCGGTAGGTCTGGATGGCGCCTTGCAAGGCAGGCTACCACTACCGGTGTATGAATGTCTGAATGAATGGGTGGATGGCTGGTATTGTAAAGCGCTTTGGGGCTCCTCACAGGGGGCTGGAAAGCGCTATATAAATAAGCTCCATTTACCATTTACCATTTAATTTCTAGGAACAACAGAATAAAGTTATGGATCTTAGAATAACTTATATCTGCAGGCATTTTAGCTTGGTTGTTACTGGCAAGAAATAAGGAGAAGTTTAAGAGTGAGGAGGAGGATGGAAGGAAAGATGAGGAGGGGTATTATCTTGAAGTTATTTAACCAGAAATAGGCACACTCTTCGGTCGGCGTCCGCTAGACTCCGGTCCCGTCTTAATGAACATCGACTTTTACCTTTGCGAAGATTCTAGGTCCCAAACTCCAGTAAAATAGGCCTAGCCTTAAACGTGCACAGATTGTCCATCCAGCTACGTTTTTTGTAGGCTTCCAGCTCGTTTATTCTCAGCGTCTCGCTGAAATCTGCATCAACCGAATCGAGGTAGTGGTACTGGTTCCGGTTGGTTTTCAAGATAAAAGTATTCCTTGAGAGGAAAATTCATTCAAGTTGGAGCTATACGCTCGAGGCGGACTTATATAGCCGGCATGCTATAAGTCATTAGCTGAATGACGTGGTCTTTAGCGTTTGACCAGCGTTCATCCAGCTCTTAGGAGAAACATCATAGTTCAACTTCTTCAGAGGCTGTGGTATGGTGGTCCGTGGTTGCATTAGGAAGGGCATCCGGCGTAAAAAGAACAAGTCAAGTCTTAGTATGAGTTAATTCATGTGGCCACCCCGGAGGAAGGGAGCAGCCAAAAGAAGGGAAAAAAAACAGTTTCCTCAAAGGATAGAGGTATATATGGTGGTGGCCATCTTGGATTTTAACACGGCAACCCTTGATGGTGACCTTTCTTGTGCCTAGATGCAGCCACATACCACAATGGAAGTCGTTGCTTACTTTCAAGTACCGTACTTCTGCTCACAAGGTCTACATAGACACATGTGTAATAGAAAAAAGAAGCTTTACAGGAAAAAGTTGCTTAACATTGAGGTAAATAAAATGTAGTAATTGTTCTTGACATTTTGCATATTGGAGTAATACCATACCATTTTATTTATAGAGCACTTAAAACAGCAACAAGGCCAACCAAAGTGCTGTAACATCTGGTTACATCCTGTAGGGTAACCTGATCCAAAATGCTTAAAGATCTAAAAGTTGCCATAACTCAGTTTAATTGACAGGTATTTAGCTAAAACTTTAGTATGGCAGTAGCTGAGATTGCACATGATGTCATTTCCAAGGTTTGTGGTCTAAATGGCGGGAGCTATATGCATTCCTTATCTGGAAATATTTTTGAATCGACTGATCGCCTCTTTTTAGTTACGTACATGATGGCAAAAACCCACAAGACTTTAAAAACGTGCTAATTTCAGCTAATCTGAGGAACACGTTCCAGCTCTTAACTGAAGCAGATTGATTTTTCTAAAGAATACCTGCAACAGATTTAGACTTCAGTAATAAATGAGCGTCCAGCTGATGGGGACGATGGTCATTAAATATAATTAAGTGTGCCAAATCTGCATGTTTGGACAAAATAATTTGTCAGTGACTAACCTTTTGTTTATCTGAGAGGAAAAATGTGGGCGTAAAAGGCCGATTACCGTATTTTCCGACCTATAAGTCGCAGTTTAAAAAAAATATTTTTCATGTCCTGCGACTTATGGGGCGAAGTAACATATTTATGGATTTTTTCCCATATTTTTAGACAAATCTTTGGCTGAGATATGACAGTTTCCATTCATTCTGACGAAAAAAATGGAGCAGTACCACTTTCGGCCGCTAGGGTCCACCGACCGTTCCCAGCTCATGTGTCCGAAAAAAGCCTCCTCTGCTCGGACTCACTCTGTTGCAGCCCGGCCTCCTGAACTCTGGAGGTAGGTCTGAACTAGTGTTTGTTAGCAAAATAGCTCATGAACCACACGACAGATTTTGATGAAACTTACAGAAAGTAATCACTGGATGGATATTTACAACCTTTTAGCTGTAGGAGATGTTTGAGCTAAAATTCCATTTATTTATAATTTATTTTCGCGACCATTTGGAAGACGTCAAAGCAAAACAATTTAAATCCAGCAGATTTGACCATTACGTGAATTTATTAAGGGAATACAAGAAAGTAGAAACCATCTTGGCTACAGCAAACTGGTTGGTCCACTTAAGTTGTTTACTTGGTGGGGTAACTTCAGTGTGCTTGGGACTACTCTGACTGACGAAGCCCTCTGGAGTGAGGGTGAAACGTTTCTACTAAAAAGAAACTGTCCAGATGAACTGATTGAGAATGAGCGGATTATTAAGGGAAGGTTAAGCTCAGGAACACTTTTGCTATAATGTCAGCAAACAAATATATATTTTTAAGTGTTTATCTTGCTAAATTTTAAAGAAATGAAGCGACTCCGCTCGCTGCGCGTGCACGTGGCGAAACTACTTTTTAAAATCCATCAGATTTGACCATTACGTGAGATTATTAAGGGAAGGTTAAGCTCAGGAACACTTGTGCTAAAATGTCAGCTAAGAAATATATATTTTTCAGTGTTTATCTTGTTAAATTTTAAAGAAATGAAGCCGTCCCACCCACGCGTGTGGCGAAACTACTTTTTTTTAAATCCAGCTGATTTAACCATTTCGTGCATTTATTAAGGAAAGGTTAAGCTCAAACACATCTTTGCTATAATTTTCAGCAAACAAATAATTGTTTTTACCGTGTTAATCTTGTAAAGTCCTTCCGTTCTCTCTCCTGTGGCCGACTTTTCTTCTTCCGGCAC
>JBBPBX010047129.1:0-26298 GCA_038048925.1 Garcialebias charrua | reverse complement strand
AATAGACTTATCTTTTATGCAGAACAATTTATATAGAACAAACATTTACACATTCAGTGATTACTCAAATTAATTTTGTCTTCCTCCACCTAAAAGAAACAGATCCAAAAAGCACCTTAAAAACTCCAATCAATGAGCTTACCGATAGTCCTTTAAGTTTAAAGTCCCTTTCCTCACAGGTTTCAAGTCTCTGTGTCTGCTGCTGCCCGCCCTGCTTGCTGTGTTTTTTACAGCATGGCTGGTTTGCTGTTGTTCTTATAGTGCTGGCACGAGCTGCCAGCTGATTTAAATTAAGCTCACCTTGTCAGGCCTCACAGACATGCTGCTGTGCAGAGCATGTGCAGTGTGTGTGTGGTGCGCACGGTGTGGGCGGCGCCAGGTTGCCGTGACAAAAAGAGAAACAGGAGGACGTAGAGGAAAGCATCCAGAGTTTGACATTACAAAATGTCTCAATTGTAAATACCTGAAAAACTGTGACTTGTGGATGTCAAATTTCTGTGTTAGCTGTTCAAATGAGGCAAATTTATTGTCTATATAAAGATCATATAGAGAATTTATTCCTTTTGAGCCCCAAACATTGAAAGCAGAGTCTATTATTGAGGGAGCAAACATGTGATTATTTGATATTGGAGCATAAAATGATAATTCTGTCTTATTAAAAAACCTCCTGCACTGATTCCAGATTTTTATTGTGTGAGTTACCACTGGATTAGAAGTATAAGTTGAAACTGGTTTATTGAACGGTAACTGGGAGCAGACTAAAGCAGAGGGGGAGCTAGATGTGATTGAATTCCTCTCTAATGCCCCTTTTCCACCGGTCGGCTCGGGTCGGATGTTACGTCATATGTGCGTCGCAGAGACCCCCTTTCATCCTTTCCCACCGGATATTCCGAGCTGAGCCGCGCGAGATTTCCTGAGATTTTCGGGCCGGTTTCATAGGTGTACTGAGGCGAGCTCACCCGCTCTGGAAGGAGGAAGGAGGAGACTCGAGCTGTTTTCACGGAAGCGAGGGACGCGATCACTGCAGGACTTACATGATAAACACGGTAAAAACAATTATTATTTTTTAAATTTATAGCAAAGATGGGTCTTCAGCTGAACGTGTCCTTAATAAAATCACGTACTGCTCAAAACTGCACGATTTTAAAAAGTAGTTTCGCCACGAGCAACACGCGGCGCGCGGGCGGCTTTATGTCTTTAAATGTAGCTCAATGAACAGATATAAAATATATTTCATAGCTGACTTTATAGTACGAGGGCTCCTGAGCTTAACCACGCTTTAATATTGTCACGTAGTGGTCAAATATGCTGCATTTAAAGTAGTTTCGCTTTGACTTTTTCCAAAACCTGTGCTTGCACAACGAAAATAAATTATAAAAATTCGAATTTTATTTCAAATAACTCCAACAGGATACATTTCGTATATGAACATGTTGTGATCACACTAGATTTTTTTGAAAAATATCAGCTATGTGGTTTTTGATAGAATTGATAATATGTGATACAAAGTACAAGGGAGAAAATTAATGGACGTAGCTTGACACATTTATGTCTATAACACATTGAATTTTATTTCAAATAACTCCAACAGGATACATTTCGTATATGAACATGTTGTGATCACACTAGATTTTTTTGAAAAATATCAGCTATGTGGTTTTTGATAGAATTGATAATATGTGATACAAAGTACAAGGGAGAAAATTAATGGACGTAGCTTGACACATTTATGTCTATAAAACATTGAATTTTATTTCAAATAACTCCAACAGGATACATTTCGTATATGAACATGTTGTGATCACACTAGATTTTTTTGAAAAATATCAGCTATGTGGTTTTTGATAGAATTGATAATATGTGATACAAAGTCTTTATTGTGTTCTTCTTCTAGTGGTGGCTAGTACTGTAGTAAATAGCTTGAGGAACACTACTGCCACCATGTGGTAAGACGAGTAGGATTCTGGACCCCGCCCACAGAAGGGGTACAAAAAAGCTGTGGAAACAGAACATAGATGTGACCCGACCCGAACTGAGCCGACCTGAGCCGATCCAACCCGAGCCGAGCCGAGCGGTGGAAAAGAGGCATAAGGTCACCCAGGTAGGAGCCGGATTGTCCTCTCTCAACCAATACAGTAAAGCTCTGATATTAGCCGCCCAGTAATAATATAAAAAATTGGGGAGTGACAAACCACCAAGACCACAGGGTATCTGCAGCATCTTACTGCCTATTCGTGGATGCTTTTTATTCCAAATAAATGATGACAATTCACTATTTAGATTGGAGAAGAAAGTCCTGGTGAGGAAAACTGGTATGTTCTGAAATAAATAGAGTAATTTGGGTAATATTGCCATCTTGATCACATTGATCCTGCCCCCAAGGGATAGAGGCAAGGATGTCCATGTAGCAATGTCTTTCCTAAGTTTCACCAGAAGAGGCAGATAGTTTGCTTTATAGAGATCTTTGTGGCTGTGAGTAATCCAAATACCAAGGTATTTAAATTTGACAGAACTAATTTTGAAAGGAACTGGACCCATATGCTGCTCCTCTATTGGGGTCACAGGCATCAATTCACTTTTTTGAAGGTTAACCTTATAGCCAGATATGTTTCCAAATTTTTTAAGTAAAATAAGTAACTCAGGGATACTAGACAAGGGATCTGATATATAAAGAAGTGTATCATCAGCATATAGGGAAACCTTATGTTCAGTGTCAAACCGGTTGATACCTTTAATTTCTGTACTATTCCTCAAAGCCACTGCAAGTGGTTCAATCGCGATCGCAAATAAGAGTGGTGAAAGTGGGCATCCCTGCCTCGTACCACGTTTCAATTCAAAATAGCTGGATAGATTACTGTTGGTACGTACAGCTGCCATTGGCATGGTATATATCAGCTTCACCCATGAGACAAATTTAGGACCGAAATTAAACATCTCTAAAGTCTTGAAAAGATAGTTCCACTCCACCCGGTCAAACGCTTTCTCAGCATCCAGTGAGATTATAATCTCATCACAGTTGTGACCGGGTGGGGCGGAGGTGTACAATACATTAAACAACCGTCTGATGTTAGAGAAGGAATGACGATTTTTAACAAAGCCAGTCTGGTCAGGTGAGACAATTGTAGGGATGATCTGTTCGAGTCGATTCGCCAACATCTTTGCAAGAATTTTTGCATCAGTGTTTAAAAGCGATATCGGGCGATATGAACTGCAGCTCAGAGATTCTTTATCCTTCTTTAAAAGCAATGAAATTACAGCTTGACGCATAGATAATGGCAATAATTGTGTGGCCAGTGATTCCTCAAGAACTGATAATAGCAAAGGAGAAAGTAAATCTGAAAATTTCTTAAAGAATTCTGTCGGGAAGCCATCTGGTCCTGGAGATTTTCCATTTTGCATGTTATTAATTGCAGACTTTATCTCAACTAAAGAAAAATCTCTTTCCAACTCATTAGACAGGTCAAAGCTTAGTGAAGGAATTTTGACATCTTTGAAAAAATCATCCACTTCAGTTGGGTTAAGTGAGGCTAAAGTAATGTTTTTATGCTATTAGTGCTTAGTGTATTTTTAGTTAACGTTTTTCTTAGTTCATATCTTTTTTTTTCATTCAACCTTTATTTATACAGGCTAGCCTCGTTGAGTCACGGGGACTCATTTACAAGAGGGACCTGTCTCACTCACACCAAACAACCATCCACTCTCACACTCACACCTAGGGTCAATTTAGAGTCACCAATCAGCCTAACAAGCATGTTTTTTGGTCTGTGGGAGGAAACCGGAGTACCCGGAGGAAACCCACGCATGCACGGGGAGAACATGCAAACTCCACCCAGAAAGGCCCCGGACCGGGATTTGAACCGGCAACCTTCTCGCTGAGAGGCAGCAGCTCTACCATATCTTAGAGGTTATTACTGTTTTTATTTTACTTTTTATTGTTGGATGTAACTGGGACCATGTGAACATAATCTCGTTCCATCACATGTACAACATGTGGGGCAAATGACACTGAAAAACATCTCTGATTCTCTGACTCTCTTTTTTTTTTTTTTGGTTCCTCGTCATGGAGCTAAGAGAGGGAACTGGAAATACCATCCGTCCGTGTCATGATAACTTGAAAAATAAGTAAGGTTCCAACTTTCATTTAGGTGTGGGGCTGCACCTAGGCATAAGAAAGTTTCCTTTAAAAAACTGGGTTGCCAAGTTAAAATGGCCACAACCACATAATGGTCCCCAACCATAAGAAGTTATGCTTTCTACTTTTTATATTGCTTGAAATGTTAGTTTCCTTAAATGATTGGGGTGGCCAAAGAACACAATGACCAAAGCCACTATTGGCCACCCCTTAGCTCTGCCCCTGGTGGTGGATACATTTCTCCCTCTGCTCGTCAGGATTCATCACTCTGTGCCTCCTCAGACAAACAAAAAACAAATAAAAAAACTGCCTCTGTTCTTCTACACAGTCTAACTTCTCCTCACGTTACTCGTCTTGAAAACTTCCAACATTCACTTAAATCCTTCAGCGACTGGGAACATCAGCGTACCTACTGCCTGTATTTATTTAAAAAATATATATATATATATGTATGTACCACAAGCACTTTGGTGTGTGGTTGAAAAGTGACCTAAACTGGACAACTCACCTTGATGTTAGCAAAAAGCTCAACCTTTATTTTTTTATTCATTCTATGAAAACATAGAGACACACTTCAAATTAAACACCAACTGTTGGGTACTGTGTCAAGAAGAGTTAAAATAAGTTTTTTTTTTTTAAGGCACTACAACAAGGTTACAGCACGTCAATCAGTCATGTTTTATAACTTGTGTACTCTGAGAAGAAAAGTCTTTGGTATGAGAATGAGCGAGGTGAGGGATGCTGCAGGGCGAATCACCCTCAGAACAAACCGTTCTGCTGCTGGAGAGAAAAATTTTCATCTTTAAACAAAATGAGTAGAAATACTTCTGCGTTTAGTGAACAACGTTTGGATCTATCTTTTATTCTAATTGCCTGCACTAATCCTTACTCAAAATGCATTTAGGTATAATTATAATAATTCTAAATTAGCTTATTAAAACTAAACATCAACTCTCAGGTGTCATGAGGAAAATGCAGGCTTTAAATTTATGGTGCGGTATGCGAGACAAAATTAAAACCAACGAGAACCCAGAGGATTATTCAATGGTAGCTACTGATTGGGCCAATAATGGGCTGTTAACTAACAGGCAGACAGGAGGAAACGAGAAGCCACGAAGACGAAGCTGCGACCGTCTGGGACAGCTTGGCATGTCATTACCGTGTCGAGGCTGACAACTAGCATGCTGATGGAAACAACTCACTGTTTCACTTCAACTGATGCTGTCTGCGTCACAACTGCAGCTGCATTTGTGAAGGAAACATTTTCTTTACTTGTTGAAAATTCAGTAACACTTTACAACAAGGTACACAACATTTGATCAACTACTAGGGAACGCCTCAGGAACAAGTCAGGAACAAATCAGGAGCTAATGGGTAGCTAACCAGTACTTACTGGGGAACATGCAGCCAGGCCTTATTAGGGGACTGGTTAGTTACCTTGTAAATGAAGAGGAACTAATCAAGAACTAATGGGTAGTTACCAAGGAAACCGAATGAATTTGGCACTATAGTTGTAGTACTTAATGGGGAAGAGCCCCCCAGACTTATTAGGAGACTACTGGTTAGTTACCTTGTAAATGAAGAAGTGTCAGGTGGCCCAAAGGAACACAAAAACAACAAACCAAAGAAACAAACTCAGCAGAAAACTCGGTTTCACGAAAACAACAACAACAAAAAAACTGTGATAATGAAGTCCATTAAAATTATTTCAACTTATTGATCCTTAGTTTACTCACAAAGCAAATGTTTTACAATTTTAGGCAATGACAAAGATCCCACACCTCAACTTCTTCCTCAAACATTTTCATCCTGCGTCAGTAAAAATAAAGAAAGAAATCAACTGCAGTCCAGGTGACTCCTTTTCACATTTTATATTGAAAGGACAAAATCTGAGAAGCACATTTTCATTTTTGAACTCAAACTTGTATTTATTTCTGCTTTGCCTGCTTTTGTAGAATTAATTGTTTGGTTGTTTTCATAAATGAATAAATGAATGCGTAGCAGAAAAACTAAAGCAATAAAAGCCATTGAACTGTTCAAAGCTTTGAATTTGTCTGCAGAGTCGGATCTGAGTCCAACGGGCCTTCTGTTGTTCTGGTTCTGCTCTGATGTTGAAAATTGTTGAATTTCAAAGAAAAGCTGCACGCATCAGTTTTCTATCACAAACCATAAATAAATAAATAGATAAAAATCACATTAGTCCATTTGAAACAGCATGAAAGTGCATGTTGTGTGTTTGTGTCTGACTCTGCAGTGAACTGTCCAACGTGCACGCTGCCTCGCCGTGTCAGTGGAGGAATGAGGTGTTTAAAACTTTAAACTGATTAAAGGGCGTACAACACGACTTTTGCACATTCCCACCTTACACTGTGTACTGGTCACAGTTACTGTGCATGGTTTCCATGTTAGAAATGTGGAAATCTGACAAAAAGATGGAGAAACAGACGGGAGCAGTTGAGCATGCAGACGTACGTTGCAGAGGTGATGACGTGAGCGCAAGAAGCACATCAAGGCAACGTCTCCAGCTGAGATGTGATTTTATTCAATGATTATTATGACTACTTTCCCCATAAAGATTTCCCCATAATCATTTATGAGATTGTCTTGTATTGTTTCTTTTGTTAAAAAAATGAACAAATTTAATAAACATAAACAAATAAACATAAACATAAAGATGCTCTCACTCATAATTTACTGTGTGACGTAAAAAAAAATCAAATAAACGGACAGAAAGGTGGCTAATGATATTATAATAATAATATGTTCAAAACAGTGCAGCAAGGATTTTATTGAGAGCTCGTTAATTTGAACATATTACACCCATTCTCCAGAACCTCCATTGGCTTCCTGTCACCTACAGAATTCAATACAAAACTGCTCTCATTACACATCAATGCTTACACGGAACTTCACCTGACTATCTAAAGGACATTCTTGCACATGTTCATCCACCCGGTCTCTTCGATCACAGAACAGTAATCTACTTCACATTCCACGAACCAAATTAAGGACCATGGGAGACCGGGCATTCTGTGTGGCTGCCCCCCGCCTATGGAACTCCCTCCCTGACTACCTGAGAGCTCCACAGTCACTGGTTGACTTTAAACAAGGCTTAAAGACTTTTCTTTTTAAGCGAGCCTACTCTGCCTCCACATGATTTTACCTTTAATCTTAGTTGATACTATCATTGATTTTACTTTGATTTTATCACTTGTTTTTATTTGATCTTTGATTTTTGTTGCACTTTGTAGCACTTTGAGATTTTTGTTAATGAAAAGTGCGTTATAAATTCAATTCATCAATTCATCAACTGTGGTGGTAGCCCCTGTCGGTTTGATGGAGATGAATGGAGAGCAGATTTCAAGCCCCTGATCGTAAATGAGGCACTTAAACTAGCTCTTTAAAGCCTGGTTTATACTTCTTGTCTCACGTCTTTTACCCCCTGATGAGTGCCCAGCGATGACGTAATTGCGTGTGTGTCACCGACTGCATTTGAGTGTTTATACTTTGATAAGACTGGGGGATACATTATAATAAATCCCTCCCTCTTCCCTCCCACTGCATATTTCTCTCCTCAGGACCATGCGGGGGGGGGTCTCCGCTCGCTTTAAACATGCATTTTTACGCATAACAGCAGAGTTTTCTTTGTTTTAAAAGCTGCGCGCATGCGCGATCCTCTTCATGTTGTCAACTTTACACGCGCATGCTTTAGCTCCTGTGTGCGCGCGTGTTCGTAAATATATATATGTGTGTGTGTGTGTGTGTGTGCGTGCACAGCCTGAATGAATGAATTTCAGCTCGCGCTGAAAGGAGGAAATGCTCTGATGGGTGCCGCTTCGTGTTATTTACGTTCTGAAATAAGCTGATTTTCGTTGTTAACAAAAATTTAACTCAGAAGCACTTATATATATATTCAGCTAACATATACTGTTTATATATTTTTTGGCGTTTCTGTAGTTATATTTTAATGAAATTCAGCTCGCGCTGAAAGGCGTAAACAAAAAACGCCCACAAACTTTGAACCAATCACACGCTGCGAGCTGCATCCTCCGCATCGAGGAGTTCTGACAGGGGGCCATGTAGTCGACGGCTGTCACTGGGGGATCACAGCGGGAGTGCAGACGGAAGTTGCACAACTTTTTTTCACTCAACGGGGGGTAAAAGACATAAGACACCGAGTATAAACCAACTTTTAGTCGGTATTTGCTAGTCATTCTAACATGCTTGTCTAAAAACAGCTGATGAATGCTGACACAAACTTGGTTGTGTTACCAACCAAGAAGTTGTGTAATTAACTGCTAACTTGTGATAGTTAGCACGTATTTATTTACAGCTACATGTCTGCTGACATGTCTTGTGTAACGGAGACAACCGCTATTGATCTGCGACTGATTAAAGACCGTCTTTAAAATAAAATTCAAACTTTTTAACAAGGCGAATTCCATTATTTTTGCATGTCCATGCCACTTCACTTTATTTTTTTAAATTTTTGTTAATAAAGATGCATACCGTAGATATCCTCAAAACAAGGTATTAAGATATGAGACCAGGACTTATTGAATGACCTTTTGCACATAAAACATTACAGAATTAATCTTTTAGTCCTTTTTGGGTTCTTTCTTTGTCTCCTTTTCTGCAGAACCTCTGCTGCTCACATCATTGCACAGTTCACCTTGAAGCTGCTGGATAAAACACTGCCATCACTGAGTGAATCTGAAGTGACTCCTGCATTATGTGGAGCCTTCATCTTTGTCTGTAGGCAGATATACAACACTTGTGAGGGGCTGCAGGTCCTCAGAACATATGGCCTGCACAAAGCCTTGGCTGCTGCGTGGAGAAAGGTACTTGCACCACACCTCAGGGTTCAGTCATCATTTATGGATTCACCTCTCATATCTGGCACCCATAGGCCCTTCTTATTGCATAAACTCATTGTAATAAAGTCTACCCTTTGTTAAATTGCCTTTGGAGTAATATACACTGGTGTTTTGATTAAAACAAGACATTTTGTTTGCATTACAGGATATTTAATCCTTCGGCCTCATTGCTTCTCTGCTTTAAATAGTTTTCAGTATTTTAGGAAGCAGAAACACTTTTAAACACAAAAACAATATCACATTACTGGTGCAATCATTTTGGAGTTTGTGTGCATAACAAAACTATTGTGCAAGTCAAAAACGTGTTTTATGAAAAGCTTTGCAGCACTAAAGCAGCTGCAAAAACATCAGAAGTACGAGTGGACAATTTTTGTATCTTCCTCTGTTTCACATGATCGAACTGATGAGTCTTGCATGCCTAATGATCAGATTCAGCACTTACTCGTGTCATGTTTCATTTGCTTGATGAATTCTGAGTTCTCTCGCTTTTCACCCACCACAGCGAGATACGCGCTGCAAGTTGCAAACCAGTGGAATTAACTAACCGTTACAATCCCCTTCATGTTGGTTTTATGAGTGTGCCTTCCATAACCATACATTTCGGTTAAGCATCTTAAATACCGTGTGTTTTGGAAAAAGAAAACTGGGGTGACACTGCAAAGCTAAAAACTACAGATTTGATGTTCTACAGCGAAGAGAAGAAGGTGGCACGATAGGCCATTAAATGCAGCTGAAGGGGACAAACCCAGTCTTATAAATAACACCTTCTCAAAGTGGATAAACTAGTATGCTGGGTACATCCAACTAGCTGTTCATATGTAAAAGGAGGAAAATCAATTTAACAATCGATCGTTAGAGGCCTGATGTACATTGGCCCTGAGGTTTAAACGAACAACATTTGAAAAAACAAATTACATCCATCCATTCGTCCATCCGTCCATCCGTCCGTCTGCCCATCCTCTTTACCCGCTTCTACCTTTTTGGATCACGGGGGTCACTGGTGCCCATGTCCAGCAATCACTGTGCAAGGGGCGGGGTACACCCTGGACAGGTCGCAAGTCCATCACAGGGCCACATAGAAACAAACGAGACAAACAACCATTCACTCTCTCACTCACACCTAGGGACAATTTAGAGTTACCAATCAGTCTAACATGCATGTTTTTTGGTCTGTGGGAGGAAACCAGAGTACTTGGAGAAAACCCATGTATGCAAGGAGAGAACATGCAAACTCCACCCAAAGGGGCCCTCGGACCAGGATTTGAACCAGGGTAACCTGCTGGCTGAGAGGCAGCAGCTCTAACAACTGCACCACCATGCTGCCCCGAACTACATAAAGAAAAATGCAATTACATTAAGCCACACTGGAAGTGGTGAGGTGGGACCACTGGGAAACATGAGATATCGCTGATTCAAATTGTGTAAAACTGAGATCACCAGTAACATTCACGTTTGCTAAAATGTGCAACAGACAGAATAACTTCTGGTTCAAATGCCAAACTCCCCGTCGTCCAATCAGCAATGTGTCATGTTTCCCAGTGGTCCCTTTCCACAACTTCCACTTTGGCTTAATGTACCATATTTTTCGCCATATAAGTCGCATTTTATTATTATTATTAAAAAAAAATTGTTGCATAATTTGCATGCCCTGTGACTTATACGCCGAAGCGACATGTTTATGGATTTTTTCCCCATATTTATAAATCTATTTTTGGATGAGATATGACCGTTTTCATTCATTCTGACTGAAAATATTGAACATTACCATTTTCAGACGCTAGATGGCACTCGAGTACTATAGCATGCTGTTGTGTCATGTAATAGGAAAAAGTGGCTATTAATGACACAATCGGCTTGCCATAGTCTGCCACCTTCGTCCAGCTCGCCTGGAGCAACCAAATTAGCTTCATTTAGCTGTGCCACCCGAGCGAAACGCAGCTAATTTGACCATTGAAGTGCATTTATTAAGTAAAAGTTCAACTGAGACACACCTTTGCTATAAAGTCAAGTTAACAAATAATTGTTTTAGGTGCTTATCTTGTTAAATTTCAAATAAATGCGCAGCATTCTTCCTTCCTGATTTCCTCCCTCTGCATGCTCCTGGAGCACCGAGGCAGCAAATACTTTTGAAATGCAGCTGATTTGACCGTTAAAGTCCTTTTAATAAGTAAAAATTAGACTGAGACACATCTTTGCTATAATTTCTAGCAAACAAATAATTGTTTTTAAGTGTTAATCTTGTTAAATAAAAAATAAAAAAAGTCTTCCCATGCATGCTCCCGTGTCCGCCATTTGGCAGCCAATCGATTTTTGGCACAACACAGGCCCATGTTTCCGGGTTTGACCCACATTTCTGGGTTGTCAGTGGTGATGTGTAGCAAACGCGACGCATCAACGGTGACGCATAATAGATGCGAAATATACGGCGAAATGACGTATTTATGAATTTTCCCCCTTTATTAGACATATTTTGACTTATGTGACTTATAGGTTGTACGGCGGAAAATACGGTAATTGCGGTTTTTTTTTTTAACATGTTGTTCGTTTAAACCTCAGGGCCACTGTACTAATGGCCACTTGTTATTTCTTACCCAGGTGTAACAATTTCAGCTGAATAAACACGTGAAGGAGCTACTTTAAAGTTTCCTTCTGTATTTAAATGGTGGCGCGAGTATGGTCAGGAACAATCCAGTAGTTTAATTGTTTTACGTTTCTTCACACTGAATTTAATGTGGCGCAATAAAAATATTTTTCTTGCTCTCTGTGTATTAGACTAGCTCATTAGCAGAAAGGATTCCAACTCCTGTACCCGGAGCCATGGCTGCAACACCCGCTGGAGAAATGCAGAACACGTAAGAACGCACAAACTCACACATTATTTAAACACTTCATTGGAGGTCCACTTTTAAAAACAGTGAATTCATCTTGATGAAGTGCGGTAGTGAGTCAGTGAGCGTTTTAAAACACAGGATGGTTTTTCATCTCGTGGCTACACCCAGTGATTTATCTCTGCAGAAACCCACAAGTTTGATAAGTTTGTAGATAAAGTTTACAACTTTTAATAACTTTCCTCTTACCCATACATTTTTTTAGCATGTGTAAAAGGATGTTCTTCAAGCAACGGAAAACTACTCACTAAAAATGTGACCTTAGGCAGCTGAGACTGCCTGTAAAAAACACAGCAAAATTATTACAAATAAAAAGTTTTTGTATTTATAACAACCATTAAAACCATAACTCAGGTAACATAAAATCTGGTACCTGCATAATATGAAATTAGCTCGATCAATAACTGACAAAACAGCATAACATCTGCTCTAAC
Source organism: Garcialebias charrua (assembly GCA_038048925.1). Classification (NCBI taxonomy): domain Eukaryota; kingdom Metazoa; phylum Chordata; class Actinopteri; order Cyprinodontiformes; family Rivulidae; genus Garcialebias; species Garcialebias charrua. The sequence continues at coordinate 13,967 of JBBPBX010047129.1, read as the reverse complement.
CTGGTTAGCTGTGATGATATAAATGGCAAATATCCCTAACAGTGTAACACAATTGATCAATATATATCATTTTAATTTTTTTCCACTGGACAACAACATATCAAAGGATGCTCTTCCTTGTCCTCCTATTAGCTGCATTTATTTAAATAAACGTGTGACACTAAAATACCTTGGGTGTTTAACTTGAGTGGGAAAATCGAACCTCAGTTTTAAAATTGGACTAGAACCTGGTGTTGTTAAACACTAAGCCACATACTTTAGAACAGGGTGTCCTGTGGTTCTTGAGGGCAACAGTCCCGCATGTTTGAGATGTTTCTCTGCTCCAACACACCTGATTTGAATTAATGGGAGATTAGTGTTGGAGCAGAGAAACATCTAAACCATTCAGGACAGTGGTTCTCGAGGACCAGGATTAGACACCCCTGATATGGAGGGGTTCCATATTTCATTGATGTGACCAAGCTTACTTTTCAAGGTATATCCTATTTTTTTTAAAGTATTTTAATTAGATCCTCAATACATTTGTTAGATGTGTAGGGAACAGTTGCAATTTTCCAACATGAGGATGATAATTTTTAGTATTTGCTGTTATGAGGCCATAAGCACGCAAATGTTGTTGTGCCTTATTTAGATATTTCTGTTACACCAAGAATAACAGGCAGAGGTTCAAGTTTAATTAAGTTATTCATAGTGGGGCGGCCGTGGTGTAGTGGTAATGGCAGTCGTCCCCCGATCGGAAGGTTGGAGGTTCGAATCCCGGTTCCCCACACCATGTGTCGTTTTGTCCCTGGGCAAGACAAGACAAATTGCTCCCGGTAGGACTGGAAGGTGCCTTGCATGGCAGTCTGCTGCTACCGGTGTATGAATGTGTGTATGAATGGGTGGATGGTTGGTATTGTAAAGTGCTTTGGGGCTTCTCACAGGGGGCTAGAAAGCGCTATATAAATAAGCTCCATTTACCATTTACCATAATCTCAGCTAAAATACAGATGTCATAAAACATATGTCATAATACTGATGTTGTTTATTGTGGTTTCTATCACATGTGGTGCATGAGGTGTAACAAAATTATGTACACAGGGTCCCAGTTACTCCCCAAAATAGCAAAATATAAAGTATAAAAATAATAGTAAACAAGTAATAGTAAATAAATAAAAATAGTATTAGTAAATAAGGATCCAAGGTATACACCAAGATACACTCCAAAAAACACACCAAACTGTACGCTAAAAGAGCTAAAATATACGCTAAACACTTATAATGTAAAACAATATGACATAACAACAGCAGCCCAAACATGAGTCTGTGGTGAGCAGATAGGTATGATTGAATACAGCAGCATGAGATCAGCAGCACGGACAATCAGCAGCACAGCTAAGTCCCAAATCACCAATTAAAGTGGCATTAAAGTGATTTTTTTCTTACAGTTATTTTTCTGGTTAGGGATTCATGAGTCTAACAGCTTCGTTCCTCAGTCTAGTCACTAGACTAGACATATTCGTCCAACCACTTTCTTTTTTTGCCCGACATATTTACCGTAGTTTGTAAACACACGATGTACAGCCATTGACTTCATGCGCGCGTTATATTTCCGCATCACTGCACTGAATCTTGTGTTGCCAGATTGGGCGGTTCACCGCAATTTTCCTTCTGACTTTTGCGGGTAGAGAGTGCTTTGGGCGGGTGGGACTCTATTTGGCAACACCGGTCACAACGGTGTTTACACAAGTGTGTTTTCACATCCGGGGCAGAGACTCCACCGAACCCCTGAGACCGGCTCATCGAACCCCTGGGGTTCGATCGAACCCAGGTTAAGAACCAGTGGTCTAGTGCATATGTGTCAAACTCAAGGCCCAGGGGCCAAATGTGGCCCTCGATGACATCTTACCTGGCCCCTAAGATGATATTTTAAATGTAAAATACTTTTATCACTTTAATTTTTTTCAGTAATCTTTGATTATGTTGTCAAAAGTGTACCAGAGAACCTCAAATGAGACCAATCAAACTCTTGTTGAGGAATCTGCAACCAAGAAAAGATGTCTGGTATCTAACTTGAGTTAAGGTAGATTCTGAAAGCAGCCCTTGGTTTGAAAAAGGTTTTAATTTTGGCTCCCTTTTGTAAGTGAGTTTGACACCCCTGGTCTAGTGGTTCTACAGTGCTCCTCAACCTTCTACTTAAGGGGAGTGGGGCAACAATTACGCGTGCTGGGTGAGGGGGGTACTTCATGATGCAGGTGGCTCTCTTCCACCTGCATATTTAAAATCTGGACACGCCACATGTTTGAGATGGGTGTGACTGGTTTATCACTTGCACGTTTTGTCTGTTTGATGTGGTCTTCTGTCTCTGTACTGTATTTATTTTGTTTTTTATCTGGTTTTGAAACAGACTCGTCTGGGAGGAGACTTTGTTGGACAGTATGCTGAACTTTGCAGTCACCCCTAAAGGCCTGCTGCTGCTCCAGCAGACAGGAGCCATAAATGAATGCATCTCCTACATGTTCTCTCGCTTCACCAAAAGACTACAGGTATGAAGTGTAGTATGAAGTTTAGCTTTCTCTTCACCAGTTGCACAGTACTGCTCAGATTAAACAGTAGTAAGTGGCACGTGGTGTTATCTCCAGAAAGTCATGCAACTTTTTCAGTGTTCTCAACTATGTCATATGAGTCGCAGCAGCACACAGCCCCATCATTTGAGTTTGTTCAGAAAACTAGTGCAGCAACATTTCTCTTAAAGTAGTCACAAAGTCATCACGGGCATCTCCAACTCGACTCAAGAGCATTAGAGCTGTATTTTGACTCCTGCACTGGAGCTCTCACCTGACAGAAAACATCCAAGGTAAATGTTTGTGTATAAGTACTCCCCTGATGATAATGAATAATCATTCAAAAAGTGTACTCCAGCAGAATAAATACCTGGACACAAATACCATAATTTCCGGACTATTGAGCGCACCTGGATATGAACGGCACCCACTAAATAAAAAATTATATATATATATATATATATATATAGGTTCTAGAACAACATATGTTCCCATCTAGACGTCATCTCTTTCAGGGAAGACCCTGCATTTTTCAGCAAAAGATAATGCCAGACCACATAAAATAATGCCAGACCACATTCAGCAATCACAACATCATGGTTACGTAGGAGAAGGATCCGGGCACTGAAATGGCCAGCCTGCAGTCCCGATCTTTCACCTATAGAGAACATTTGGCGCATCATAAAGAGGAAGGTGCGACAAAGAAGGCCTGACGCCAAATTTACACTACATGCGCTCCGGCTCTGCCCCGCTCCGGTCCGACCTCCGCAGCAAATACGCACCCATTATAATCAATGACAGAATTTACACTGGCTCCGTACTGCGGCGGCGAGCTGCGCCGAGCGGACGGCAGTCCGTCAAAATTAGAAATATTTCTATTTCTGCCGGACACCGGAGCTGTGCCGGAGTCAACTTTTAAAGATTACGTCGCACCAACAGGAAAAGGAACGAGCACAACTTCCGTATTTACAAAATAAAATCACCACGGGCGGACTAATCCTAGCTCTATACGGATTTATTTGTACAAAAATGCTGTCAAACTATCATTTATGACTACGCCTACAAACGCAATACAAGAAATAAATAAATAAAAAAGTATTTTATTCTGAAATGTAATACATCACTTCCTGTTGCTCAAACCATGTCCTGTCGCTCATTTACGAGAGAAGATCAAGGCAGCAGTCTCTACTGTTGTTCTCCTTCTTCCACCAAATGAATTGTTTTGTTCTGACTTACTTATTTATCACTTGATTTATCGCGCGATCTCGCAATTCCCGCGCATGCGTCTCGGAGCGGCGCATCCAGGCGGACCTGAGCGGAGCGGAGGTAATGTAAACTGGACTCGCTCAGCTGCGACCTGCGGAGCGGGGCAGAGCCGGACCGCATGTAGTGTAAATTTGGGGTAAGACGATTGAACAGTTAGAGGCCTGTATTAGACATGAATGGGAGAGCATTCCTATTCCTAAACTTGAGAAACTGGCTTCCTCTGCCCCCAGACGTCTGTTGAGTGTTGTAAGAAGAAGGGGGAATGCCACACAGCAGTAAAAATGGACTTATCCCAACTTTTTTGGAATTTGTTGATGCCATGAAATTTTGAAACAACATATTTTTCCCTTAAAATGATATATTCTCTCAGTTTAAACTTTTGATCTGTGATTTATGTTCTATTCTGAATAAAATAGTAGAAATTGGCAACTCCACATTTGATGTTTATTCATTCATTTTAAAAGAACAATACAAGACAGTTTCATCAGATACAAGAATACAAGTAGGATAAAATGAAGGGAGCAGAAAGAAGATGAAATCTTATTATATCTGCCCCTTATTTCACAGTTTGTTCAACCAATGATAACCTTCAAACTACATCACAAAATGAATAATTCTACTTAATTTTTCTAACTGTAATACACAAACTACATCACAAAATGAATAATTCTACTTAATTTTCTAACTGTAATACACAAACTACATCACAAAATGAATAATTCTACTTAATTTTTCTAACTGTAATACACAAACTACATCACAAAATGAATAATTCTACTTAATTTTTCTAACTGTAATACACAAACTACATCACAAAATGAATAACTCTACTTAATTTTTCTAACTGTAATACACAAACGCACTAAGCTACATCATAAGTACAACATAAGTGTAATACACAAACACACTAAGTTACATCATATATAGTTTTTGAGCAAGTCCTTTTTGACCTTTTTCTTAAATGTATACATTGATTTTGCATTTTTAACATCACTCTCCAGAGCATTCCACAATCGAACTCCCTGAATTGAGGTAGACCGTCCCTTTAAGCTGGTTCTGAATTGTGGTTTGATGAATATCTCTGTCCCTTTGAGATTGTAATAACTTTGTCTTTTTATAAAATTTCTTTGGATATTTAAAGGTAATGTGTTATTATGAGCCCTATACATAACTGATAAAATACTATATTCTACCAATTCCTGGAATTTCAATAAATTTAGCTGAAGAAACAAGGTGTTTGATGGGTGACTGAAATGTTTTCTGGTGATTACTCTTACAGCTCTCTTTTGTAAAATAAAAACAGGCTTTGTAATTGTTTTGCACGCTTTTCCCCAAACCTCAATACAATAGATTAAATGTGGAACAATGATTGTGTTATACAACATATACAGAGCTTTATCAATTAAAAAATCCCTGACTTTATACAGTACTGCAATTGATCTAGCTATTTTTGTTTTAATGGAATTTACATGATGTTTCCATGTCAGTTTGTCATCAATGATAACACCCAGAAACTTCACTTCACTCACTTTACAGATCACAACATCTTCAATTTCAAATGGATCGTCAACAATTCTCTTTTTGTTACTGAATATCATGTAATTAGTTTTATCTAAATTCAAAGATAATTTGTTTAATTTAAACCAAGTTTGTATTTTTATAAATTCTGTTTTCATCATATCCAAAATCTGTTTTATGTCTTTACCCGAACAGAAAAATGTGGTGTCATCGGCAAAAAGAACACATTTAAGAAGTCCTGACACATTTACCAAGTCATTCACATATAAAATAAATAACTTTGGTCCAAGCACAGAGCCCTGAGGAACTCCACAAGTGATATCACGGAGGTCAGATCTAACATCATTTATTTGCACAAACTGTTTCCTATCTTTCAAATAGCTAGATACCCACTGTAATGCTTGTTTAATAAATCACTATAATATTCTTTCTTGCATTTTCTTATAATCATTACCAATTTATTTTTATATATTTTTATATTTTTCTTCAGCTTGTTGTAAATCATTGCATTCAGTTTTTATTGACAATTTGTTTAGTGTCTTAAATTTTTTTGAATCCAGTTTGTATTACCGTATTCGTTGGTCTATAACACGCTTTGTCCAATTATTGGGAATAATTTGTAAAAATCCATAAACAATAGGGGTGTAACGATACACAAAACTCACGAGACGAGACGAGAAAATCACAGATCTCGCGAGAACGAGACGAGATTTTAACATTAGTTCAAGAAAACTTCAAAGATCGGTTTTATGCCGCAAAAAGGCTTTTATTCTGTTTTAACATGTATTACAAACCCAACTGATGTCTTCATTTTACTGATTGAATCTCCTTAGACCTTAGAACGTTCAACTTTGTTAAAAAAAATAGATATTCACGCAGGACTTTCCAAAAATATCCGCATCAGCGCTGAATCTGCAGCCGTCACTCACCAGTGTTGCCAGATTGGGCGGTTCACCGCGATTTTCCTTCTGCCTTTTGCGGGTAAAGAGTGCTTTGGGTGGGTGGGACTCTATCTGGCAACACCGGTCACACCGGTGTTTACACGCGTGTCTTTACATTCGGGGCAGCGTCGGGACCCTCCATCAATGTAGAGGCGTCTCGTCTGCGGCACCGGGACCCTCCATCAGTAGTTGGGGCGTCTTCTATAGCAACTTCATCCGGCGAAGCCATGCTGTCCGTGACGCTGACTTGCTAGGGGCTCTGCTAGCGCTAGCATTAGCATCTCGCGAGACAACGTTACCTCTCAACGAGAGATATCGCGGGAGTTTAATATTGCGAGATCTCGTACAACGAGATCTCATTACATGCCTAATAAACAACACGCTTTGCTCTATAATGCGCATCTATTATGCGTCACCGCTACGCTACGCGTCAGCGCCTCATTTGCCCTGCTTAAAATGGCGGCCACAGAAGCGAGCGAGCACCGAAGGACTTCACAAGAAAACACGGTAAAAACAATTATTTCTTTGCGAGAAAAAATATATTTCTTAGCTGACATTATAGCACAAGGGTTCCTGAGCTTAACGGTTCCTTAATCAATTCACGAAATGGTCTAATCTGCTAGATTTAAATTGTTTCGGTTTGACTTCTTCCAAAACACGTCTCGTGCGCTACTAAAATAAATTATAAATAAATCGAATTTGATCTCAAATGTCTTATACAGGTCACAGCTTGTAAATTAAACCCATATAATTACACTCTGTAAGCCTAAAAAATAGCCGACAAGTGGTTTATTAGCTACCGTATACCGGGCAAATAGTACGGTAAGCTAAACGGCTAACAACAAAGCAAAAAGATTGTTTTTTTTTTTGGTTCTAAATATCTTCTGCAGCTAACAGCTCGTAAATGACCACCAAATAATTACGCTCTGTAAGTTTCAAGAAAATCTGCGGTGTGGTTTGAGTTGAGTTGCGGCCGTGGTGTAGTGGTAATGGCAGTCATCCCCCGATCGGAAGGTTGGAGGTTCGAATCCCGTGTCCGCCCACCATGTGTTGTTGTGTCCCTGGGCAATCCTTCAATGAACTTTGATGCTTTAAAAGAACATTACAGTATAGTACCTTTGAAACACAAGTGCCATCTTGTTCTTCTGGATTTTAAATGGTGAGAAAATTCATGATTTATTACCATGCAGAATACTGAGAAACTTTAGTTATGATACATGGTGCTGTTTTGACAAATACTCTAAAAATACAGTAATATGTTGACGATCCCTAATGGTGCATCCACACCGAACGGCTTTTCAAGTGCAGGAGCGTCCAGTTTACATGCAAAGTCAATGGCGTCGGGCGTCACGTCACGTGCGTGTTGAGCGTGCTGGAAATCGTTTTCCGTGCACGTGAACCCGCGTCAGCCTCCAAAGCACGCCTTGAAAATGTTGATGATTTCGCCGTTCAAACTCGTGAACGCGTGTGTCAACCAATCAGGGAGAGTCGGGGGGAGGAGAGAGGGGGAGAGTCCGCTATGTGACGCGGAAACGAGGGGACGGGTATTGCGCAACTATGTGACGTATTGTTTGTGGGACACAGAAAAAACCTGCGAAGTCGTGTACTATGGAAGAGAAACTCATTGTAGCTGTGTGTTCGCGACAAGTCCTTTACGACCAGTCAAGTCTGCTCTACAGAGACAGAAATAAAAAGCTCCTTGCCTGGCGGAGTGCAGTGAGGAACTCGGTATACCGGTAAGCTCCTCCCACCCCCCCCCGCCGCAGCTTCGCGTTCTGGTCTGGACACCACTGGGTCCAGTGCGTCCACTTGCGTGCGTGACGAGCTTTTTTGCCGTTGAAAAGCCGTTCGGTGTGGACGTACCATAAGAGAACCCTCGCTCCTCAGAGGGACAGACTGAGAGCAGGTGCTGCATCTGCTCAAAGGAGGAAGTCACAGCTAAATCCACTGAGCATGAAAGTGAAATATACAACGTAAAACTAGGGCTGTGCGATATGACGATATATATCGTGGGGACGATAGAAACTTGTCTATCGTGCTACTTTCCTTCTATCGTCTCTATCGTGATAAATAAGAATAAAGTGGTTTTGCGAGATGACGGCGCTGCTTTATGTTTGACGCACGCGCGGGTTTGCGACACGTGCTTTACGTTGTTAAACTCGAGTTCAACAGAGACGCAGCCGGCATGAAGCCGGTGTCACCAGATATCTATGGGTGTCGGAGAAACAGCTGCGCAGGCAGCCCAAGAAGAAGAACTTTTACCAAAAAGAGGGGAAGCTCACCTTGTTAGCTTCCATTATTTCGCTCCGCTGAAACTCGGAGACAAAATGGGTCCAGAGGACACGAAGTCCAACCGAGTCCGAACTCGGGTCCAGTTAACCAATACAAAACAGACCAGAGACACAACAGAACCGGAATCAAACGCAACGTTTTCTCTTTTCTGTTTCTTTGCCTTGTTTACTCCAGTCAGAGCGGATTTCTTCTTCGTGGGTTTTATTAGCAGCCGTTGTTTTACCGCCCCCTGCAGGAAAATTTGGACCAAAGTAGGTCCAAAGTTGGACCAAAGTTTCTACTTTGGTCCAAATTTCCTTGTTCTTTTTGTTCACATTCTTATAATTGTAACTGTATCTGTAGTAAAATAAAATAAAAAATAAAATAAAAACTTTGGTCCAAATTTTTCCTGTACACACACACACACATCGCGATGTGTGTGTGTGTGTGTACAGGAAAAATTTGGACCAAAGTTTTTTTTATATCGTGATATATATCGTTATCGTGATGTAAAAAAGTCCATATCGTGATATATGATTTTTTCCATATCGCCCAGCCCTAACACAGCAGTAAGATAACGCTATAAGAGACAACACCCAAAAATTATTGTGGTGTGTGTTTTTATTTTTTCATATGGGTACAGACCTGTTTGCTTATGTAAAGAGGGGTTGGACTTAAAACTTGTACTTGAAACAGCCGAAAAAGAAGCCTGGTCACAATCTGGCTTCAACTTCCAGGCTAACATGTCTAGATCTGTCTATATTTAGTTTTTGGTGTTGACAAGCGAACAATGACTCGTCCAAATGGACCTTTTCCCAAAGAAGCCATGTTAAAAGCAACTCTCCAACCTTATAAATATAACAACAGTTCATAAAAATGCTGTTATATATTACACTGCTGTCACTTTTGCTTTACTTATTTCCTTGTGTGACACCTGGATGTTCCATAGGTGCTACAGCTAGTTGATGGTGCTGCAGCTTAGGCTAAAATATCAATTTCATGTAAGTAATTGTGTAATGCAAAGTTGGCAACAATGTAAAGGCTTACAAAACAGGGTTCACGTGAACCCTTATGGTGTTGGGGTTCAAGCTCTTTTAGAAAGGAAGAACTCCATGTTGGTCTTTGCTGCATTAAGACTAGCCATCAAACCTCTATGTGCATAGAGTAAGATGTTGGTGTTTTTTAACATTTCCATAGAAACCCATTTAAGTATGACTGAACTATCACTTCAGGGTGCTGAGCTCCAAGCTGGGTTTTTGTCCTGCTTTGATTCGTGTGACCTACATATGTTATACAGGTACTCCCCGACTTAAGAGCGCATCGACATACGAGGTTCCGGACTTACGAGCTCACTAACGCCAAAAATACACTACATGCGGTCCGGCTCCGCCCCGCTCCGCAGGTCGCAGCTGAGCGAGTCCAATTTCCACTACCTGTGCTCAGCTCAGGTCCGTCTGGATGCGCCGCTCTGAGACGCATGCGCGGGAATTGCAAGATCGCGCGATAAATCAAGTGATAAATAAGTACAGGGAACCCCCGACCTACGTACGAGTTTGGGACCTAAGAACCGTTCGCAGCTCGATCCGTTCGTAGGTAGGGGGTGAAAATTATATTAAAAAAAAAATTATTCATTCATTCATTCATTCAACCTTTATTTATCATGCTAACGGAGCGCGCGCACACATTTAAGCATGTAAAGTAGTGTACTGTAATGTTAAACATTGCTATTCACATTTACAGAATAAATAAAAATATATTTTCTTACTTTGAGATGGTCAAAGCCGACATAGGTTGCCATGCGTTGATTGTTTTCGGGCCAAGCAGCGCGGGGGCCGGCAAGCCACCGCAGCTGCTCCAGACCTGTGTTAGCTAGCTGGCTAGCTTCTGCTAGCCAAGCCATGAGCTAGTGTTGGAGCGGCGGCGCGATCAATCTGCAGCTGCTGCTCCAGCCGCTGCTCCAGCCTGAGACGTCCACAGAGCTATTCCAGCTAGTAATTAATCCATATGATGCGATCCTGGTCACCAGTGTTCAAAAGGCCGGCTCCCGTGTTAGCTCCAGTGTTAGCTCTGGAGCTAGCCAGGCCGGAGGTGTAGCCAGGCCGGCCGGAGGTGTTCGCACGGCGGCCTGGCACGATCGGCGATAAATCCGCTGCTGCTTGAGACATCCACAAAGTTCACAGAGACGTTTCCAGCTAGTAATTAATCCATATGAAGCCATCCTGGTCACCAGTCTTCGTCCAGCTCTCGGCAGCTAACCTAAGATGGCGTCCGGTGTTCTACATTAATTTGTGACCGGAGACCCCAGTGACTGAACCTAAAATAGCGTCCGGTGTTCTACATTAATTTGTGACCGTGTAAACTGAAGACCTACTTCCTGTTGCCAAAAATTGCTCAAAAATGATCAGAAATGATCTTTTTTATCATAATTATTATTTATAAAGCCTTTAAAACAACCAGAGCTGCAACAAAGTGATGTACACATGAAATTAAGAACATTTAAACACAAAAAAAATAAAAATAAAAATAATTATTATTATTTTTTTTTTAATTCATATTTTTATTAAATATGATATGTTCGTAGGTCCCGTGGTTCGCAGGTCGATGGGGTCGTAGGTCGGGGGTTACCTGTAAGTCAGAACAAAACAATTCATTCGGTGGAAGAAGGAGAACAACAGTAGAGACTGCTGCCTTGATCTTCTCTCGTAAATGAGCGACAGGACATGGTTTGAGCAACAGGAAGTGATGTATTACATTTCAGAATAAAATACTTTATTTATTTATTTCTTGTATTGCGTTTGTAGGCGTAGTCATAAATGATAGTTTGACAGCATTTTTGTACAAATAAATCCGTATAGAGCTAGGATTAGTCCGCCCGTGGTGATTTTATTTTGTAAATACGGAAGTTGTGCTCGTTCCTTTTCCTGTTGGTGCGACGTAATCTTCAAAAGTTGACTCCGGCACATCTCCGGCGTCCGGCAGAAATAGAAAATTTCTAATTTTGACGGACTGCCGTCCGCTCTCCGCAGCTCTCCGCCGCCGTGCGGAGCCAGTGTAAATTCTGTCATTGATTATAATGGGTGCGTATTTGCTGCGGACGTCGGACCGGAGCGGGGCGGAGCCGGAACGCATGTAGTGTATTTTTGGCGTAACGAACAGTAAATTTGTAAAGAACATACAGAAAATACTGTACAGCACTTTTATGTGTTTTTAGATGAAAGTGTGTTAGCTAACCGTTTGGAAACAAATTTCTGAGCATGTGTATGAACTAGTATGAACGTTTGTGATGAAAAACAAGTGTTCGTAGTAGCGCTAGCATAAATATTCCGACTTACGACCAAAAATCCGGACTTACGAGCAACACATGTTTCGGGTTCCGACATACGAGATTTCGTGTTATGAGCACCTCGTACGAACGGAACTCGCTCGTAAGTCGGGGATCACCTGTATTTTGTCAGGGTAGATCTCTCTCTGGGAAGTCTTGGAAATTTAGTCAGCTTTTATCTTCACTTTGACATAAAGGTGGCAACAATAGATGCAGCTGGAATTTCTCAGCAACACTGCTTCTTAGAAGGTCGGGAAGTAATCACTAAAAAGGAGAGATTAATATTTATACGTTTGTCAAGCGACTTTATTCCCTGTGCCCACCTTTTTTATTGTTATAGTGAAGCTCAACAGCTTACAAAACCAATGCAGAGAGACTACATTTCACAAAGGAGGTGCTTTTTTTCATGAGAGAGAGAGATATACAGAGATAGAGAGAGAGAGATATAGAGAGAGATTGATTGATTGATTGATTGATTGATTGATTGATCGATCATATTACACGGCTCACTATGACAGAGTCATGACAGGATATGAACATGGAAAAGGTCTCTTTGATGTTACAGTTGTTTAAAACAAAAACTCATCCAGGGAATAAATGCTCCTGTCATCTGATTCTGATGGAGGGATGTACTCATCCTGCAGCCTCGAACAGTTTCAGCCCAGTGAAACTCTGCGACTAAAACCACTTAGTGAACCAAAAACCTCTGATTGTCTCATGCAAGGAAGTCTGACCAGAGTTGTTGTAAGTGCTTCATGTTGGATATCAGCCAGTTCTCTGACCTTCAGCTCACGCCTGTTTGAGTGGAGCGAGTGGGTCTAATAATGTCCAGTAGTGTGATGACGGTAGTCCCCCTCCTGACTGTGACTATGGGCGAAAAGAACCCATTGACAAGTCACATTTCCTCACAAAGACACACTTGTCTCTTTGTAGGAGAAATCTTATTTTTATGAGACTGTACTAAGAAATTATCCCACTGTTCCTTCTAGAAGCAAACCAAATTATCAGTTGACTAATTAATTACGACAATTTTTATTATTTTAACTACTTTAAACAGTATTTGGCACAACACTGGAAGACTGCAAAGGAAGTCCAAAAAAAAAAAAAAAAAGAAGGCAACTGGGGCTTGTACAAAGTATTTTGTATTTGAAAAAAGGATGTTGGTAACAAAGCAGTTAACTTTCCTACTTTATTCCTTGTTCATTCCATTCCTCAGTAGTTCTAATAGTGTCGTGTCTTCTGTCTGCACTACAGGCTCAGGCAGAAGCCCAGAAAGCCACGCAGGAATTCCAGCGAGCTGTCGAGATCCTGCGGGCAGCTAAAGAGACCATCGCCCTGGCAGAGGAGAAACTTCTGGAAGAAGACAGCCGCCAGTTTGACTCAGCCTGGCAGGAAATGCTCAACCACGCTACGCAGAAAGTAAGAACACAAGGAAATCCTTCCACGGTAACAAGGTTAACCGCTGCAGCAGATTGTGTTTTTATAGTTGGAGCACGTTGTGTTTCAGGTGATGGAGGCAGAGCAGGCGAGGACACAGAGTGAAGCTGAACACAGGAAAACTGCAACTAACTACAGTTCCTGCATGAACCACATGAAGCTGCTGGAGAAGAAACTGAGGCGCTCCATAAGTAAATCCAGGTCTGTGCTAGCTTTCTGCTACGACTGGCTGGAGAAGACGCTCTCGAGCTTCACCCTGCGTAGGCCTCTTCATGTGGGGGGGTGCTGACAAAGAGGGGCTCAGTTTCTGTCACGTGATTCTGTCCAGATGTTTTATGTGTTGGTTAAGCCGTGTTGGGGTGAACTCCCGGGCTAAGAGCTAAGGAATGTGACTGCTGTTAGAGGAGTGTTTTTCTTAACAAAGTTTTATTTTTTTTTGGACCAGAAATGTTTCTTCTTCCCTGTTTTTTCATTTTTTTTAAACCTTTTTCTGTTGCAGACCCTATTTTGAACTGAAAGCCAGATATTATCTACAGCTTGAGGTATGTGCACGATTTGTTCAACTGTGTGCTATAGATTTAGGATTTTACATAAACACTGAAATATCTTGACAGTTTCTTGAAAGGTGTAGGAATAATAATAACCTAGATAACTCTAATATGTAAATAT
>JBBPBX010047128.1:0-26298 GCA_038048925.1 Garcialebias charrua | reverse complement strand
ATATTTTGGACCGAGAGCACAGGTGGTTTGAGAGAGGTGTGAAGGAGGCGATTTATGTAAAAAGAGAGAAACCATCGTTAAACAGAGGAGGAGGTCTAAGATTTCAACTTTCTAAAACTTATAGTGCAGCCCTGGATTTGGTCCCCAGGCGTCTCACACCTGATGAGAACAGAGGAGCTTTGTTTGTGAATTAGACCAACAAAGACTTTGACAGGTCCCTGTTATCAATGTGTGAAGTGTGGTTTTTGTCAATTTACATACAGTAGGGTGTGTGTGTGTTTTCTGTAAGCTCTGCTTTCACACACAGAACTTTGAATGGGTCACAGCCACGTGTTATCCCAAGTATGTGTGTGTGTTAGCTTCCAATTTACCTAGTTTGGTGTGCACCAGTGGCCCAGCTTTGCTTATAACTTCTCTCTCCCTCTCACAGTCTCCAATTGAGAAAGCTTATCGGATGATGAGCGAAACGTCTTGTTTGTTACAAATAAAGTCCAGTTGTTCTGTATTGAATGCCTTTTTTGATTTTATCATGTCCTGGACGACTGAGAATCTACACCAGCATATTTTTAAAATTAGTGTACTTTAAGTATACTTGCATATACTACTTTTTGGTAAGGGACCCCATGCTTTAAAAAACACTTTAGAAGTGTTTAAACTGATAAACTTTGTGTTAGAATTCAGCTTGTTTTCAGAGTAAAAATGAGCCGGCCGAGATTTGCATATCGGGGATGTGTAAACCCCCCGTTGATTAACATGCAGTCTTTGTTTGGCTGGTTTCTGAGCTTTTCCTACTGCTTGTTATTGGTTTCAGCCAATAATATGCAGATTTGAAAGCCTTCCTAGGCAGAGTATGTGTTGACAGTCAGTGCTGGGGGTTGGGGTTAAGGCAAGTTAATGTAAATGAACAGCAATTGTTAACACCCCCAGGTAACACTTCAGGAATGGGGACTTTCTTCTAAAACTTTGAGGCCTGTTTTCTCCCTAATCTTATTTGCAGATTGCCAACATTGAAATGGCTGTATCTTCTTCATTTTTTTTTTTGAGTGCCATGTGTTTGGCATCATCGGATAGCTTAGAACCCACACTTTCAGATTCTGTAAATAACTCAAAATGACCCAGGGGAGACTTGTTCCTGGTTTTGCTGGTGTTCTACCAGAAAAAAATGTTTTGACATTGATGTAGAAGACATTTGTCTTGCCATCATTCTTCTACCTACCATCACTATCTCACATCAACATGCATATCTGTGTTGCAACAAAAAAAAGCTCTAAGCTATTATATGTTGTCTTTTGTCTCTGGCTTTATAATAATCAAAACCTTTAGAATGGTTTGATCTAAATGAACATTTTGTCAAACATCGTCAACATAGACATTTTTGCAGACCAAGCATAGCACCTCTAGTATTGGCATTTAACATTGACGTGACCTCTTCTATAAAACAGTCTTTACCCCACACAATGTGAATACAGCCAAATTAATTTTTATCCTTAGAACAAACCTTGAGGAAACTTTTGAAAAAAATAAAATAAATACACAAGTGTTTATTTGCATGTATCTAGGCCCTTTTGGACTGCAGACAACCAGGTTACTGTTACTCATAACAATTTGAGATGGTTTGGGTTGTCCTTTTGACAGTGAGGCTGTTTGCAGCCCAGATGCGGACAAATTTATTTGTACCCTTTCATTCTTAAAGTATAAACCCACAAAGGTCACTGATATAAATTGAAAATGACAAAAGCAATAACAAATACTAAAACTCCCCAAAAGTTTTAAATTTTGTTCAACAGGATTTAAAAACCTGGCTTTGATGAATATGATGGTGCCAATTAACTTACTATTTGCTGTACAAACCTTTGAGGCAATCATTGCAATCAATTCTGCACCTGTCCACAGACATTTTGGCCCACTACTTGTGAGCAAACTGCTTCGGCTGTTTCACAGTTAAAAGTTACTTCTCCAGACTGCATGTTTCAGCTGTTTCCACAGATGTTCAATAAGATTTAAATCAGACCTCAGAAGACCACTTTGGAATAGTCCAATGTTCTGTTTGTAGTCAATGGTTTATTCGAGGTGCGTATTATGGGCAGGGCTTAATTTGAGCCGGATCATGTTGGAACAAAATTTGGGAACTCTCTTACTTTGACAGGATGCTTCTGGTTACTGTTTGCTAGTATACGGCTTGGATCCGGTAACTCTCAGGCTTACTACTAATAAAATTATGGACAATTATGACTGCCTTGAACAAAAACAACTTATATCGGATATGTAAACTGAAAATAATTACATAATCACAAATTTTAAACACACAGCATATGATCTGCCTCTTCAAGTGAAGCATTTCCACGTCTACCCTTAAAAAAATATCCGCCCCTAAAAGAGTAAGGTCAGCACCTTACTCTTTTAGGGCAGGCAGTCGTACATGGGCAGGAGCTCACAGGCAGCAGCAGGGCAGGCATACAGAGGTTTTACCTGTGGAGCCAGACAACAATGAGCAGGGACAGTGTTGGGCTCAATCCTGAGCCCAACTAAAGGCCCCAATATATCTGTTTCTTTTGCCTCACGCTGCTCGGCGCCGTGGGAGCGCCGCGGCAAAAGCCTTTGATCACGGGCGTGAACGCGCCAAGGTCAGATTTTACTACGCCTACGCGCGCGTTGATAAACTGCCTCGCGTGCAGTGATGGCATAGTTACATTGAAAAAGTAACTTAGTTAAGTTACTGATTAGTCCTTGGGAAAAGTAACTTAGTCAGGGGCAGATCTAGAAAAATATCTATGGGGTGGCAAGAGGGTGGCAAGGATGTTTCAGGGGGTGGCAATACCCTCCCCCTCCACACACACACATACATATATATATACTGTACAGTATACAGGTAGTTCTCGACTTACGACGCCCCCGACTTACGACGTTTCAGACTTACGAACGCATCTCATTATAAAAAATAAAATAACAAATATTTTTTTATAATAAATAAATAAATGTACAGTACTGTACAGTTACCAAGCACTTAGCCTATCCTAGCACAGTTAAGGAGTGAGTTGAATTGTCTCCCTCCTCCCTAGTAGGCTCCATTCACATGAAGGGAGCTAGCTCCCTTCATGTGAAAGGGAGATAATTCAACTCACTCCATCTTTAAAAACTGTGTTAGGATAGGCTAAGTGCTTGGTGACTGTACAGTACTGTACATCTATTTATTTATTTTAAAAAATTGTATGTGATCCTACTTACGAATTTTCAACTTACGAACGGCCCGTAGGTACGGAACTCGTTCGTAAGTCAGGGACTACCTGTATATATAAATAAAATGATGCAATGTAAAGGGAGAGACATGAAACAGCCAAAGTACAGGCAGCAGAAATACAGGTGTGCCCAGTCCTCTTTTCATTTCATTTCTCACTTCCCGCCACTCAGTCAGAACTTGACGTCTTGAGTCAGTTGTACAATGTGCTTCTTCTTCTTTAAATTTATTGGCAGGTGGCAAGAAAGTTAGGTGAGCATTATCGCCACCAACTGGTAAGGAGTGTGGACCATATGACTACATTGTGTTGCATTCAATGTTGTCGGAAAAAATCTGTTTGCGTTCGTAATGTCCAGCTGGGGTGGCAAACAGGGTGGCAAGGCTCTCTGTTGGGGTGGCAACTGCCACCCCATGCCACCCCAGTAGATCCGCCCCTGAACTTAGTTAAGTTACTGATTACTTGATTTGGAAAGTAACTAAGTTAGATTACTAAGTTACTTTATTAGTTACTTTCAGCAGCCGCTGACAAGAACCCTCTGTCACAATACATAAAAAATTTAAATGTTTTAATAAAATAATTACTAATAAATATTCAAAAAACAAAATACAGTAGTCTTTCTTGACTTCACTAAACAAATAATATTTTTACAAAAAAGACTTATAAAATGTTTATTTTGAAAATGTGTCAAGTAAACAATACGTTTGTATGAAAATAAATAAAAGCATGAGCCACTGGCCAAAAGGATGGTCCAGCACAGAAGATCAACATCATCAGGTCAGGACTCTGCAGTCTACACTCATCTCCAGGCCAGCGGTCACTCTTTCAGGGATGAAGATGTTCACATCCTTGATAGAGAGGAACAATGGTTTGAGAGAGGAGTAAAGGAGGCCATCTTTGTGAAAAGAAACCATCCATCATTAAACAGGGGTGGAGGCCTCTGGGTTCAACTGTCCCCCTCTTACAATGCTGTTATTGCTAGTATCACTCAGCCCTCTGTGAATAGCAAACAACCATCAGGGTGCTGCTAACTATCCATTGTTAGGCTGATGGTCCGTGAGCAGCTGGTTTCAGCTGTCAGCAGCAAACTGGTTCATCCACTGTGAGAGGGTGCTACAGTATTTATAAGATTGAGATGAATACAGCATCTCAGACTGAGGAAGTCTTTTGGACAAAAGATAAAACGTTTCTACAATTTTTTTTGTTCTGTTTTGTTTTTTGAATGTCCAGAGGACCAGACTTAGCATTTTTAGATTTTTCTACCTGGATTATTGAGCATGCATCAGGGTCATCATCACACGCTTCTTAGCTGCAGGTGGATGTCCCTCAAGAGGAAAAAGACAGCTGCTTCCTCTGTCTCAGACTGGAAATAACACAAACAGGTAAAAAAATAAAAATAGTTAATAAGATTATCATTTTAAATTAAAAAGGTTAATTATTAATAAAAGAACAATACCTCTTCTTGTGGTTGGATCTCTCGGTCATCATCAGGGCAGGGATTTATTCAGCTCCAGGACTTGTTGACATCAGTTTTTTCATAAAGTGATTAACTTTTTGGCTGGTGTTGACATGATGATGGACGTGATGGAAGACGTTTTAGAGACGCTCAGTTAATTTAAAGCCTGCACAGCAACAACAACATTTCAGACGTAGATCCAGAGCTGTAAAATGTCCTACAGTTTGTGTTATTGACTGATCTGACCTACCTGAAGGCTGTTTTAATGCTGCTGCTGCTCTGTTAGCAGTGTTTACAAGCTGCTCCTCGTTCACGTTCGGATCACGTCGTTAAGTCCGTTCAAGTTAGACGTGTTGTCTGCTGCAGATCCAGTCTCCGTGAAACAAAGTCCACACACCGTTTTGGATGTGCGCTCGTGTTTTTAACAAGTCACAACGTTCCCAAACAAACAGGAGACCGCAGCGAGATGCTAAACCTAGCTTAATGCTAACGTGTGCTACAAGACACCGGGCGGTCGCATAGACTGACGTCACTCCTGTCTTTTTTTTTATCGCTCCCCCCGAGACGCATTGGCGAAATAAAATAAAATTACAGTTCTACAGAAAATGGCAAAAAAGTAACGCACAATAATTTGGAGAGAGTAACTTTAATCTGATTACTGGAGTTTCAAATAGCAACGCGTTAGATTACACGTTACTGAAAAAAGTGGTCAGACCAGAGTAACGCGTTACAAAGTAACGCGTTAGTGACATCACTGCTCGCGTGTCAGCAAATGACCAATCAGCGACCTTAATTTGTCCTGCTCCGCCCGGCTGCAGCTGCTGGAGCCTGCACTCAGAGAGCTGCGCTTGCACATAACTATAATATGAACTGCCTACGCGCTGCACACGCCAGTCCAGCGGCGCTGGGCACAAAGAACAGTATATTGGGGCCTTTTCTTGGCAGAACCGTCATGTAAGGGGCGGGAGCTTGACAGAAGCAGAGTGTTTACAAATGTAGAAAAACCTAGATGTTTAATAACCAGTAAAAATACACCAAAGCGCAGGAATTCACTTCCTAGACGGTTGTGGCTGAGTGATTACAATAGTCATCCTTCAATGCAAGAGTTGGGAGTTTGATTCCACCAGCAGTCACATGCTGAAGGGTCCTTGGGCATGACACTGAACCCCTCACTGCCTCTGATGTGTGTCCCATTGGTGTATGAATGTGATCTAAAGCACTGATTAGTCTCTTTAGATTCATTTGTTCAATTAGCTTTGTAGAGATCTAGTAGATTGCTTTATGAATGGGTAAATGAGGACACAGACTGTAGGTTAAATAGCTTTGAGTATCTCAATAAGATAGAAATGTGCTATATAAGTACAGTCCATTTACCATCTACATCTACTTTATTAAAACATTTCAGGGGGAGGGCCCAATGATCATAGCCTTTCCCTTTAACGTGCTTGTCAATCATTTTCTTTCTAAGCTCCCAAAACAAGTCTGTTCTTACCTTTATGTGGTCCATGCTCTTTCTTGAATCGCCACCATATCATGATGGAAGGGTTTGTCCACCTTAATGTTCCTAGGAGCTATGCTGTCAGGGGAAATTGTAATTGCCCCTGGTATGGTTTCCCAAAACAGATTGATCCTAGGTGACAGGTCAGACAAAGAGCAATTCCCAAGACTCTTATGGACAGAAAAAAGGAAGGAGCTCAGTGCCCCTTGCCCTGACATGGGTTACCGAGGCCCCACCCTGGAGTCAGGCCTAGGGGAGGTGCTCGTCGGTGAATGCCTGGTGACGGTCTCGGCCCATTGGGGCCCGATCGAGCTCAGCCCAGATGAGCAACATGGATTTGCCTTCCTGTGGGCTCACCACCAGCAGAAGAGGTCATGCAAGCCAGGTGTGACTACATGGGCAGTGGCCGAAGGCGGGGACCTTAGCATTCCGACCCAGGATTACCAAAGCTGGCTCTTGGGATGTGGAATGTAACCTCTCTGGCAGAGAAGAAGCCTCAGCTTGTGTGCGATGTTGAAAGGTACCAACTAAATATATATAATTGGTCTCACGTCCATGCACGGCATGGGCTCTGGAACAAATCTTCTTGAGAGGGGCTGGACCTTATTCCACTGGAGTTGCCCATGTTGAGAGGTGCCAAGCTGATGTAGGTTTACTCTTAGCCCCCTGACTTGGTGACCGTGTGTTGTTTTCCCTGGTATATGAGAGGGTAGCTTCCCTTTGCCTTCGGGTGTGGGGGATGGGCTCTGACTGCCAAATGGCAGTCCAGAGTTTTCAGCCTGCTTGGAGTCCTTAGCTAGGGATGCTGGAAGGTGCACCAGCTAAGGACTCCTTTATTCTGCTGGGGGACTTCAATGCTCACCTGGATAATGACATAGTGACCTAGAGGGACATGATTGGGAAGAATGGCCTCTCGGATCTGAACGCAAGTGGTGTTCTGTTGTTGGACTTCTGTGGTATTATTATTTCATTTACCCTTTATTTACACAGGTAGTATCATTGAGTCATGAGAACTCATTTTCAAGAGAGAACTGTTTGGGAGCAAATTGTGGAGTTTAAAGGCCTTGTTCAAGGCCCAGAGTGGGGCAAATGAGGGTGGAGGCAGGTGTGGTTGTTTCACCTTTTCTACCCACATTTTCATGTTGTCAGTGGAGTTGAACCTACGATTTTCTGATTACAGGCCCATCTTCTCTAATCTTTGCGCCACCACTCCCCTCATGGACAATCATGGTTTATCTATGACAAAAACCTTGTTCGAACATAACAGCGTCCATAAGTGCACTTGGCACCAGGATGCCCTAATTGTAGATCAATGATTGACTTTAGTATTGTCATCTGATTTGTGGCCACTTGTTTTGGACACTCGGGTGAAGAAGCTAAAGCTGAGCTGTCAACTGAGCATCACCTGGTAGTGAGTTGGATCAGATGGCCGGGAAGATGCCGGGCAGACCTGGTAAACCCAGTGAGTGTGTACTGAGGGTTTGCTAGGAACATCTGGCAAAATAATCCATTAGAATCTAAAAAAGCTAAGTCTGGTCCTCTGGACATTCAAAAAATAAAACAAAACATAGCAAAAAAAAAAATGTAGAAACGTTTCGTCTTTCGTCCGAAAGACTTCTTCAGTCTGAGAAGCTGTATTCAGCTCAGTCTTATAAAATAGCACACTCTCACAGTGGATCAACCAGTTGGCTGATGACTGCCAAAACCAGCTGCTCACATGATCAAGGAGGACCATCAGCCTGACGATGGATCGTTAGCACCCTGATGGTTGTTTGCTATTCACAGAGGGCTGAGTGATACTAGCAATAACAGCATTGTAGGAAGGGGACAGTTGAACCCGGAGGCCTCCACCCCTGTTTAATGATGGGCGGTTTCTTTTCACAAAGATGGCCTCCTTTACTCCTCTCTCAAACCATCGTTCCTCTCTATCAAGGATGTGAACATCTTCATCCCTGAAAGAGTGACCGCTGGCCTGGAGATGAGTGTAGACTGCAGAGTCCTGACCTGATGATGTTGATCTTCTGTGCTGGGCCATCCTTTTGGCCAGTGGCTGTTTAGTTTCCCCGATATAAGACTGATCACAGCCCTCCTGACACTGAACAGCATACACAATATTACTCTGTTTGTGCCGGGGGACTGGATCTTTGGGATGAACCAGTCTTTGCCGTAATGTATTTTGGGGTTTAAAAGCCACTGGGACGTTGTGTTTAGAAAATAAACGTCTCAATGTCTCTGAAACTCCCGCAACATACGGAATGACCACTGGTCTGGGTCTGGGTTCCTTCTTTTCACCTGATGGCTGGCTGGAGTCCTGTTTGGGTTTCTTCTATGCTTTCAGGAAGGCCCAGTTACCCCCAATTTACACTACATGCGTTCCGGCTCCGGTCCGCTCCGGTCCGACCTCCGTAGCAAATACGCACCCATTATAATCAATGAGAACGTTTACACTGGCTCCGCACGGCGGCGGCGGCGAGCGGCGGCGAGCGGACGGCAGTCCGTCAAAATAGACCTCGATCCTATTTCTGCCGGACGCCGGAGCTATGCCGGAGTCAATTTTTAAAGATTACGTCGCACCAACAGGAAAAGGAACGAGCACAACATCCGTATTTACAAAATAAAATCACCACGGGCGGACTAATCCTAGCTCTATACGGATTTATTTGTACAAAAATGCTGTCAAACTATCATTTATGACTACGCCTACAAACGCAATACAAGAAATAAATAAATAAAAAAAGTATTTTATTCTGAAATGTAATAAATCACTTCCTGTCGCTCAAACCATGTCCTGTCGCTCATTTACGAGAGAAGATCAACAACCAAACAGCGAGGCTGTCTCTACTGTTGTTCTCCTTCTTCCACCGAATGAATTGTTTTGTTCTGACTTCTTTATTTATCACTTGATTTATCGCGCGATCTCGCAATTCCCGCGCATGCGTCTCGGAGCGGCATATCCAGGCGGACCGGACCAGAGCGGAGGTAGTGTAAACTGGACTTTGAGACGCTCAGCTGCGACCTGCGGAGCGGGGCGGAGCGGAGCCGGAACGCATGTAGTGTAAATTCCGGGTTAGGATATCCACATTTCTCTAGAGCCTGTTTTGTGTGTGATTTCTCCTTCTGTCTGGCTCTTGAGTTAGTGGGTACGCTGTCTGCTCTGTGATACAGAGTCCTGATGACTCCTAACTTGTGCTCCAGAGGTGATGGGAGTCAAACTGCAAATACTGGTCTGTGTGAGTGGGTTTGCGGTACACCGCAGTTTGCAAATTTCCTCTATCAGAAACTGATACATCACAGTCCAAGAAAGCCAACCTGGCCTTTTTGACATCTTCTCGTGTGAACTTGATATATTTAAGGAGTCCTGACACATTTACCAAGTCATTCACATATAAAATAAATAACTTTGTTCCAAGCACAGAACACTGAGGAACTCCACAAGTGATATCACGGAGGTCAGATCTAACATAATTTATTTGCACAAACTGTTTTCTATCTTTTTTCCGGCTCAATATATATATATTGTACCTCCAAATCCGAGGCCATGGTCTTGAGCCGGAAAAGGGTAGCGTGCCCTCTCCGGGTCGGGGAGGAGGTCCTGCCCCAAGTGGAGGAGTTTAAGTATCTCGGGATCTTGTTCACGAATGAGGGAAAACTGGAGCGTGAGATCGATAGGCGGATAGGTGCAGCGTCCGCAGTGAAGCGGGCGCTGTACCGGTCTGTCGTGGTGAAGAGAGAGCTGAGTCAAAAGGCAAAGCTCTCAATTTACCGATCGATCTACGTTCCCACCCTCATCTATGGTCATGAGCTTTGGGTTATGACCGAAAGAACAAGATCTCGGATACAAGCGGCTGAAATGAGTTTTCTCCGCAGGGTGGCTGGACTCTCCCTTAGAGATAGGGTGAGAAGCTCAGTCATCCGGGAGGGACTCGGAGTAGAGCCGCTGCTTCTCCACATCGAGAGGAGCCAGTTGAGGTGGCTCGGGCATCTGGTTAGGATGCCTCCTGGACGCCTCCCTGGTGAGGTGTTCCGGGCATGTCCCACCGGGAGGAGACCCAGAGGAAGACCCAGGATACGCTGGAGGGACTATGTTTCTCGGCTGGCCTGGGAACGCCTTGGGATTCCCCCAGAGGAGCTGCTCCAAGTGGCTGGGGAGAGGGAAGTCTGGGCCTCCCTACTTAGGCTGCTACCCCCGCGACCCGACCCCGGATAAGCGGAAGAAAATGGATGGATGGATGGATGTTTTCTATCTTTCAAATAGCTAGATACCCACTGTAATGCTGGTCCTCTAATACCATATTTATTTAGTTTTTCAAGGAGAATGGTGTGGTCAATGGTATCAAATGCTTTTTTTAGATCAACAAAAACACTAAATCATACTGTTTATGATTGACAGCAGTAGTTATTTGTTCCATTAAATCCATGAGAGCCATTGATGTAGAGTTTTTTTTTGTAAACCCATACTGACTGCTACTTAAAATATTTTTCTTATCAATAAATTGATCCAATCTGGTCACAAATAGTTTTTCTATAATTTTTGAGAACAGTGGTAACAAGGATATTGGCCTAGTATTATTGAATACACATTTATCACCATTTTTAAAAAGAGGAATTACCTTAGCTACTTTCATATTATCTGGAAATATTCCTGCTGAAAATGATAAATTGCATATGTAAACGGTTCAATAATATAACTCATTATTTCTTTTACGAACATCATATCCATGTCCACCCAGTCTTTTGATCTCTTGTCTGAGAGATTTTTTTTACCATTTTTATAATTTCCTCTTTGTCAGTTCTATTAAGAAAAATACTGTTGGTGCAACTTTTAATTGAATGACACTCATACTGTAATTATCTATAAGATGATCTTAGTTTAAAATTGTGGCATTCAGTGTGATGGCCAATGCACATGCCTTCAAGGAATGCTAGGACTTTCATTTTCTAAAAGCATTTCTTAGTTACTTTTTATGATTTCATTGTCTATGTTGATGAGTAAATCAACATGTGTTACTTCTGTTCTATATTCATGTAGCTCCGCCCTTTAAGCCACGCCTAGTGGATTTATTCCCACGCTTCGCGCCAGTCACTGAAGACTTGTAGTCCACGCCCACCTGCTATGGGCCACGCCTCGTTCACTATTTAAGCGGTCATTGACCGAGAAACTACTCCCCAAAAAAATTTTCACGTCTAACACTAACAAAGATTTTTCCACGAAACAACATGTTTTTCAAACGACCTTCAATAAATGCACAGGATGTGAATTTTGGCTTCATCCTGGTAGAGGACAAGCATCCACTCTGTGAGTCATGCTTTGGAGTCCAACATGGACAGCAGGCCGTGGTCCAGCACCACGTGCTCAGCCTGCCAGCTCCTGAGGAGGAGGAGAAGGAGCTCCGGTTTGACCTCCCCTGTCCATTGGGCACCGGATGCTCGACGGAAGGTGGACGCTCCGCCCAGCCTATGGTAAGCAGCTGGCAGTCTACGCGTCCACAGGGGTAGCTAGTGCGGTCGGTAGTTCCTCTCGAAGGTTCTGACCCGGTTTCGCCTTTCCTCCGCCTGCCGGAGATGACTAGCCGCCGTGTCGCCCCACTTCTTTGAAGTGCGCGGGGCTGGTCTTACCCCCCACCGAGGGAGAAGTCGTGACCGACAGCATGGCCACCACGACCGACGAGCTGGGCCCAGCCCAGCTGAAGAACCAGACCCAGTTCCACTCCAGCTTCTGACACGACGAGCACCGTCTCCTGAGGACGTAGGACAGACTCGCTGCTCCACGCGCTCCCGTTCATCATAAAAGGTGGGTCGCGCAGACGTGTACGGGCTGAGGGTCCCTGAACGCATCACTCAGGCCTCATCCTCGACGCCGCAGACGAGTAGGGCGCAGGGCGCTCTCCTCTCGCCACTCCCCGCGCTCCAGGACATCATCAGGTGAGCCACGTGTGCTGGTGGAGGTCCCTGAACGCACCACTCAGACTCCATCCTCGCTGCTGGCAGGAGGACTCGCAGCTAAAAACAGTAGCCAGAAGGAGCGATCTGGCCCAGTTGTCCAGACGTGGACTCTGCTGCTGAAACCACGAGCCCGTGTGACCTTGTGCTTCCATCACGAGGACACAGGAGCGCACAAACCAGGCTTCGCTGCTGCTACACCGCTGCAACCCAGCAACTCTGAGCTCTGAGGTTTGCACTGAGACCAGTGAAACACGTGAGGAAACCAGTTTCACGCAGCACCCAGCTCCATCAGGCTTCAGGTTGGTGCAGTTGTAATTAATATTGTATTGCGTTTTTGGCGCTCAACATCTGTGAGAGCCAAACACGACATGTCCGGAGCTGTTATCAACACGACCATGAACTCATGCACGGTGCTCGCGACGTGTTCAGCTCGTTTTTCAGCTTGGACTACTGTGCTCCAGAGAGTAGCTGAAACTCTCCTCATCGATGGTGTGAGCAGAAAAACTGATTAATGCCCAATCACGTATGAGGGACTATTTTGGGGCCAACTATTAGCACTTGTGCAGCTACGTTCATCATCAAAGACGACCGAGCAGCCGCGCAACCATTTTGTTTCCCCCTCCCCCAGGCAGACCCGCTCTGCCCGCGGTCTGTACACCATGAGAACAGACGGGAGCTCCAGCAGCAGCAGCAATGACGCTCTTCACCAGCTACTATGAGCAGTAGGACGAGAAGAGACCAGCACATGTCACTGCGCTGCAGATGTGGTAAATGGTAAATGGAGCTTATTTATATAGTGCTTTCCAGCCACCTGTGAGGAGCCCCAAAGCACTTTACAATACCAGCCATCCACCCATTCATTCACACATTCATGCATCGGTAGTGGTAGCCTGCCTTGCAAGTAGCCATCCAGACCTACCGGGAGCAACTCGGGGTTGAGTGTCTTGCCCAGGGACACAACGACACATGCTGGGCGGATGCGGCATTTGAGCCTCCAACCTTCCGATCGGGGGTCAACTGCTATTACCACTGTGCCACGATGTGTGTGATCTCAGTACGTGTTTTGAGTTTAATAAAGAAACTGTCATGAAAAACAGTATTTTTTATTCAAACATGCTGTACTCCCCCGTCCTGGGGCATGTTAACACATTTCCTGACATGGTAAGGAACTTGACATGAGGTTATCTGTCAGAGTTAAACATTAAAGTGTATATATTTCCATCGTGTTCAAACAGAGCCGGGCTGCAGGTGCAGAGAGCTTCTGTGAACCCTCTAGCCCCGCATCCCCCATACGAGGGTGGGGGCATCATCAGACACAGAGCGACAACAGTGCAGACGAGTCAGACAGATTGTTGTTCCTGCTCTCAAACTCTGTTTAAAATCACATAATGAGCCTGGTCTGATAACGGTTGTTTCAGCCAGGACTTTTCGTCTCTTCCTCTCACAAGCCAGACAGAGTCAGGTAAAATCACCGGCCTGCACGAGTCAACTGGGCTCAGTGCAGCAGGGGTCGTGAGAAGAGCCTCCTATGGGCCAATGCGGACTCCGTCCACTAGGTGGCGGTGGAGGACAGGCTATTTCTCTGGTGCAGCAGAACGTTTGTTAAATTACAGCGCAGTCTGGCTTCAGACCTGCTCTCTAACTGGTTAAGACGACTATTCGCAACAATTACATTCTGCAGTTTGCAAAGACGCCGCCCAGGTTCACTGTAGTCTTTGGAGACAAAACATACTTAGCACAGGGCGCAACGCTGTAGTTTGGAACTACTGAAACTGTTAGCAAAATACGTCATTTCCGGAGTCCCCCTCGAGCGAGGACGGAACCGTTTTCTATTCAAAATAATTTGTTTCCAAAGAGTCAAACAGACTCGGGCAGTTTCTGGATTTGTCAATTTGAAACAAACATATCACGTGAGACGTCTCTTCCATATGCTGACAATAAAACGTATTTTTCAAATACGTGACACGGAGTTGGATTCGTCTCAATCGATCGCAGAGACGCATTCCCACATTCCAATCATAAACAAACACAAGGAATTCCTCAGGTTTGTTTTTTCAAAAGGTTTGCTATCAGTACGACTGCATCACGTCAGTATGCTCTCGCTCCCCGCACCTGCACGAGAGTTATCTGGCGGTGTTTACCGCTGCATCAAGGAGCATGAAAACTCTGTTATTCACTCGGCTCGAGGATCGATTGCTTCCGTCTCGCTCCTAGAAGAAGCGGAAGCCCAGACTGGTGAATAAAATGTCCCACTTGGTTTTTCGCCATAAACTGGGGAAACAGCTGTTACTCCAATCCATAAAGTATTTTTACTGAGACGACCCTCTGCTCCACAGCTGTTTTATCGGAACAGAGGAGAGAGCAACTGACGTCACTTCTTCAGTACGTCAGCCTCACAGGTCAGTTTCAGCGTTATAAATAATGAGATTGTCAGGAATGATGGCTGCCGTTCACGTAGTAGTGAAATTAAATTTACTACACATGCACCGTTTTTCATAGATGTTTTTTCGTCAGAAAATCGACCCAGGACACCACAACTGGCTCCGGGTCTCAGTTTCTCATCACTGAGAACGGACCTGTATGACAAGCTCTTTTAACATAAAATAACGTAGTCTGACTATCCATAATTACATTCTAGATATCAAGAATGAGTTTCGACCAGTCACATTTACTGTCTGTGATCTTGTCAGAATGTTTATTTGAGATGGACCTGGTCTTTAGAGGGAAACCCTGGACCTTGTCAGAGCCCCCTGGGCAAAGTGACGTCATGCAAACGTCCTTTTTCCGAATGGGATGGCACCTGCCTGTCACAGTCAGTATGGGGGGATGAGGGGGACGTGGCCGCCAGGTACGTTCCTTCACATAAACGTTCTGGTCGCTGCTGAATGCTGACAGTGCACAATGTCCTGAGACACAAGACATCACGTACATAAATCACCAGGGCGTGTGCGTTTTAGCCCAGTTTTTCATTCAACCTTTATTTAGTCAGGTAAATCTCATTGAGCCTCGTGGACTAATTACAAGAGCGACCTGCTAGCAGTTGTTCAGCTACTGTTCAGTAGCTGCTGATCACAGCCAAAAATCTGATCTGTTGGGCGCACACACGCACTTGGAATCGCTGCGGGCAGGTTTCACCCCCCGGCGTGCTAGATTGGCCACTCGGGAGAATGCTCAGTGCTCACTGTTCTTCCCCTTAAGCCCCTGGGACAACCCCCGCTGGAGGTGGATGCATTTTGCACATAAACAGTGGCACAAAAACACTGTTTTATGTTTTTTCCTCCAGTCTAGCTGCTGCCGGAGCTACTGGAAAGGGTGAAGGAGGTGGCATTATCAGTGATTCTGATCGCCCCGGAGCACTTGAACGTACCATGGTTCCAGTGTTACAAGCAACTAAGAGTTTCCCTGTGATAGGTCAAGATCTACTGGTCTGGTTGCTGAAACGCAAATGTTTAGAAAGTCTTACATTTTTCCAAAAGACGTTTTATGCACTAACCTGCGAGCGTGTGCAAAGTGTTTACGCTTCAAATGGGCTGCTTGTCAGCAATGATGCTTGGGAAGTCAGTTGGACCCATCTTCATTTTCTCTGGGTTCTATCTTCCCATGTTTACAGTTATGGCTGGTCAGAAATTTAGCTTTCAGCACGGTTAGAACTTATGCTACAGCAATTTCTTCCTACCACGAGGGGTTCAACGACATATTAGTTTTTAGTCATCCCCTGTTAAAACGTTTTCTGAAGGATGCTCGTCATCTTAGTCCGATTCACGTACCTTAGTCACACAATGGGACCTAGTTACTATGCTGAGTTCACTAACTAGGGATCCAATTGACCCGTCTAGACCAGATACAGTTAATGTTTTCATCTTTAAAACAGCTCTGTTGCTGGTTCTAACTTCGGCTAAGGAGTAAATGACTTGTCTGTTTCTCCTTCTCTTTAAAGGAAGAAAAAATGATTAAGAAGGAAGGGAGTTCAGTTGAACTTAGACCAACCTTGCTTTTAGCCTTAAAAGCTTGACGTGTTCATTCAAGGTTTAAATCATTCACTGAACGGCCTTGTTTCCTCCTCTCTTTTTTGCAGAGGAAGAACACCTACATTTGTCTTGTCCAGTGTGGGCACTAAAGTGTTATGTGACACGCACTACTGCAATGCTTAAATCTGATAAGCTTTTTGTGCCTTTCAGAGGACAATCTCAGGGTCAACCTTGACCTCTCAGCGGTTGTCACATTGGCTATATGAGGCCATTTCTCTGGCATACAGCTTTCTGGCCTCCAGCCTCCTGAACGTATTAAAGTTCACTTCTCTAGAGGGATTGCGGTTCCACAGCCCTGCACGGAGGTCTTCTGTGCAGGACATCTGTTCAGGCGGCCTCTTGGTCGTCAGCGAATCCCTGCATCTATTTTGGTTACAGAACATTTCCAGCTCCTCCCTGATCTATTATGTTTTCAGGGTTGTAGCAAAGTGATTGTCTTTTATTATCAATAGACTTATTGATGATTGACACAGTTGTATCTGCTTTGTTGATTCTGATTATGAATTCAGAGTCGTTCATTTACCATCAGATAATGAGGATTGTCCACCTGCTATATTATGCACCTTTTTGTCTCAATTGACGGTGCATCTTCATGCTTATTGAGGTGTGGCGATTGCCTGAGTGTGTTATGGTTTCCAATCAGACCCAGTGAGTCATGGACCATATCCTGCTCCGCCTTTAATCCAATAGGTGTGGCTTAAAGGGCGGAGCTACATGAATATAGAACGTTGGTTACGTTCCCCTTGTGACCCCTTGTGAGGGTCTGCTGGGAACGTCTGGCAGAGTCTCCCGTAAGACGGAGCTTTAACTCCCACCTCCGGGAGAGCTTTGAACACGTTCCGAGGGAGGCGGGGGACATTGAGCCCGAGTGGGCCATGTTCCGCGCCTCTATTGTCGAGGTAGCTTATCGGAGTTGTGGCCGCAAGGTTGTTGGTGCCTGTCGTGGTGGCAACCCTCGAACCCGGTGGTGGACGCCAGCGGTGAGGGATGCTGTCAAGCTGAAGAAGGAGTCCTATTGGGCCTTTTTGGCCTGTGGGACCCCGGAAGCAGCAGATAGGTACCGGCAGTCCAAGCGGCATGCGGCTCGGGTGGTTGCGGAGGCAAAAACTCGGGCGTGGGAGGAGTTCGGAGAGGCCATGGAGAATGACTTCCGTACGGCTTCGAGGCGATTCTGGTCCACCATCCGGCGTCTCAGGGGGGGAAAGCGGTACGCGACCAACACCATTTATGGTGGGGATGGCGTGCTGTTGACCTCAACTCGGGATGTTGTGAGTCGGTGGGCGGAATACTTCGAAGACCTCCTCAATCCTACTGGCACGTCTTCCACTGAGGAAGCGGAGCCTGGGGACTTTGGGTCGGGCTCTCCAATCTCTGGTGCTGAGGTCGCCGAGGTGGTTAAAAAGCTCCGCGGTGGCAAGGCTCCGGGGGTGGATGAGATTCGTCCTGAGTTCCTTAGGGCTCTGGATGTTGTGGGGTTGTGTTGGCTTACGCGACTCTGCAATATCGCGTGGACATCGGGGGCAGTTCCCTTGGATTGGCAGACTGGGGTGGTGGTTCCCCTATTCAAAAAGGGGGACCGTAGGGTGTGTTCCAACTATAGGGGGATCACACTCTTAAGCCTCCCTGGTAAGGTCTATTCAGGGGTTCTGGAGAGGAGGGTCCGTCGGATAGTCGAACCTCGGATTCAGGAGGAGCAGTGTGGTTTTCGTCCTGGTCGTGGAACACTAGACCAGCTCTACACCCTCAGCAGGGTCCTGGAGGGTGCGTGGGAGTTTGCCCAACCAGTTTACATGTGCTTTGTGGACTTGGAAAAGGCATTCGACCGCGTCCCTCGGGGGGTTCTGTGGGGGGTACTCCGGGAGTATGGGGTACCAGGCCCTTTGATATGGGCTGTTAGGTCCCTGTACGACCGGTGTCAGAGCTTGGTCCGCATCGCTGGCAGTAAGTCAGGCTCGTTTCCAGTGAGAGTTGGACTCCGCCAAGGTTGCCCTTTGTCACCGATTCTGTTCATAACTTTTATGGACAGAATTTCTAGGCGCAGCCAAGGTGTTGAGAGGATCCGTTTTGGTGGCCTTAGAATCGCTTCTCTGTTTTTTGCAGATGATGTGGTCCTATTGGCTTCATCAGATCGTGATCTACAGCTTTCGCTGGAGCGGTTTGCAGCTGAATGTGATGCGGCCGGGATGAGGATCAGTTCCTCCAAATCCGAGGCCATGGTCTTGAGCCGGAAAAGGGTAGCATGCCTTCTCCAGGTCGGGGAGGAGGTCCTTCCCCAAGTGGAGGAGTTTAAGTATCTCGGGGTCTTGTTCACGAATGAGGGAAAACTGGAGCGTGAGATCGATAGGCGGATAGGTGCAGCGTCCGCAGTGAAGCGGGCGCTGTACCGGTCTGTCGTGGTGAAGAGAGAGCTGAGTCGAAAGGCAAAGCTCTCAATTTACCGATCGATCTACGTTCCCACCCTCATCTATGGTCATGAGCTTTGGGTTGTGACCGAAAGAACGAGATCTCGGATACAAGCGGCTGAAATGAGTTTTCTCCGCAGGGTGTCTGGACTCTCCCTTAGAGATAGGGTGAGAAGCTCAG
Source organism: Garcialebias charrua (assembly GCA_038048925.1). NCBI lineage: Eukaryota > Metazoa > Chordata > Actinopteri > Cyprinodontiformes > Rivulidae > Garcialebias > Garcialebias charrua. The sequence goes on along the minus strand of JBBPBX010047128.1, from coordinate 7,557 downwards.
TCATCCGGGAGGGACTCGGAGTAGAGCCGCTGCTTCTCCACATCGAGAGGAGCCAGTTGAGGTGGCTCGGGCATCTGGTTAGGATGCCTCCTGGACGCCTCCCTGGTGAGGTGTTCCGGGCATGTCCCACCGGGAGGAGACCCAGAGGAAGACCCAGGACACGCTGGAGGGACTATGTTTCTCGGCTGACCTGGGAACGCCTTGGGATTCCCCCAGGAGCTGCTCCAAGTGGCTAAGGAGAGGGAAGTCTGGGCCTCCCTACTTAGGATGCTACCCCCGCGACCCGACCCCGGATAAGCAGAAGAAAATGGACGGATGGATGGATGGTTACGTATTGTAACCCCAGATTCTATGAGTGTAACATAGCCCTTTAAGCCCGGGGCCTCTCTGGCTCTCATTTGGCTGAATTATTTTTGCCTTTTTGGGAGCAGTTTCTCGGTCAATGGCCGCTTAAATAGTGACCGAGGCATTGCCCACAGCAGGTGGGCGTGGACTACACGTCTTCAGTGATTGGCGCGAAGCGCGGGAATAAATCCAATAGGCGTGGCATAAAGGGCTACAGCAAACTGGTTGGTCCACTTAATTTGTTTACTTGGTGGGGTAGCTTCAGTTTGCTTTGGACTACTCTGACTGACGAAGCCCTCTGGAGTGAGGGTGAAACGTTTCTACTAAAAAGAAACTGTCCAGATGAACTGATTGAGAATGAGCGGATTTGATACCTGGACTATTGAGAATGAACTTTCTTGTCTTGAACCACTTTGGACATGTCTGCCTGCCTGGGAGGAGTCGACGAGGGACAAGCCCCCAGAAACCATCTTGGCTACAGCAAACTGGTTGGTCCACTTAAGTTGTTTACTTGGTGGGGTAGCTTCAGTTTGCTTTGGACTACTCTGACTGACGAAGCCCTCTGGAGTGAGGGTGAAACGTTTCTACTAAAAAGAAACTGTCCAGATGAACTGATTGAGAATGAGCGGATTTGATACCTGGACTATTGAGAATGAACTTTCTTGTAATACAACATACATAAATACAGGATGTCATTACACTTAGTCTGTGGCTCTTAGCTTAAATATAGTTTCCAGCTTAGAATGGAATAAGGAGAGATTGGTAGGAATAGGGAAAGGTTAAGAGGAAATTATTTGTCTTGACCATGTTACCAGAAATGACACTTTCCATCCAACTTCTGCTAAATTCCAGGTACGTTTGTAAACAGCTCTTTACCTTTTGACGACAGCCCGGTAAGAGAAGACCTTGTAGCTTTTCAGATGTACGGGATCCTTGCGGGGACCAGTACATCTGAGCTGGTTACTCATTTACCTTCCAACGTCTCCTGGTTTCGCGTTGGTCATCAGAAAATGCGTCAGCTCCTGGTTTCTGGCTCAAGATAACATTCCAGAAAGGAATAAACAAAGTTCTGAGATTACGCTCGGTTCGAAGTGGACTCATAACAACATGTTATTAGTCTATAACTGAATGACGTGTCCTTAGCATGTGACTGATGTTCATTCAGTTCTTTGGGAAGACCTCATGCTGAGGCTTACTCCAGCAGACTTCTGCCCGTTTTAGCAAAAGCTTAGAACCTTAGTAGAAGATCTGAGATGAAAGAGACTTGTCTCTTCCCGATTGGTCCAGCAGAACCAGTCAAGCAGTTCACTTGTTATCATTATTCAAGGTTACATTCAGAGCAGAGAGAAATTGTTTAGGAAAAGTATCTGAGTGAGGAGACTTTCAGACGCTAGTGAGAGTTTTAGCTGAAACTCAACAAAAACAACTTCTGAGAACGGCAGTTTGACATATTATCTGAACTTTGACACCTTTTCATTTGCAGAAATCACACAGCATATACATATGTGATCATAAGACATATTGTAAATTACAACACTGTTCATGAATAAACACAGGTGATACAGATAGAAATAGTCTCTTTTTGAGTGAATCTGTCCTTTGATTCAAGCTAATAAAATAAATTGTGTTAAAAGTCTGGTTACTGAAAGGTCAGTAAAGGTCATCTCTGGAACAGTTCAAAGATACACAGGTGTATCAGAGCGGACACGGTCATGCCCACTACAGAACTTTAAGTTTTACACTGTCAAGGATTCATACTGTCATTTAAAAAATGACATTGCAGAGCTTTAAAAATATGATTTTTTTATGAGATAAAGATATTTCTGGCAGTCTTATCTCTCTGTTATGACCTTCCATGCAAGCTATGATATACAGTTGTTTTTCTTTCTATTTAAAGGTAGTTGGTGCTTTTTGTTTGCCCCCTGTTCATTTTTTTCAAGCTTGGTTTTAAAGTAAATGTGCAGAACTTAAAACTTGATGTCTTACACGTTTTTTTCAATTATACTAATTATGGTACCCTATGCATGCAAGCTTTTGTGAAAGGGAGGATGGGTTAACTACATCATATTGTCTAACATTTCAGGATTTTTTTTTCCTTCTAATTCTCATAACAGCTTATCAGGATTGTTGCTTGAACAAAGATGAAGACGAGCAGCCAAGGAGACAGGAGATTGCCAGAAAACACTTGAATACTGTAAGTGCAGTGGTGCATGGTGAGAGAATGAAGAAAGGCTAGAACACAAGATGGCGCAGACTAAATGGGAGAGCAATAGATGTGAGGATTGGCAGAGGAGGAGATAAGACTGAAGGGAAAGGTGAGATGAATGATCAGAGGAGCAGGTGGGACCAAATAAAAGCCAGAGCAAGAGGGGGAGTCACTGAGGCTTCACTAATTGCCGCTGTGAAGAAGGGGAAGAGGACTATTTCCAAAGAACACTTGTGTTTGTCTGTTCTTTGAATTGGATTCTTGTTCATGCCCCCCACTCCCTCCCTTTGCCACCGTCTAGACAGAAGCAGAACAAGCTGTTCTTATTTTGGGTGGAAGAAGAGAAAATGCAGTGTCATGAGGTTGCTCCCTGCCAGCTGGACAAATCAGAAAGACTGGCACCAGGAGCAGGCCCACTAGGTCTTTGTTCACTGCTACATTGTGTGTGCAGGTCTAAGTGTTTGTGATGGCTGAATGCCTGCAGCTAAATAAAATACCCCCCTTCCTCCCAAGGCACCTGTGCTTTTTCTTAAAAGGTACAGATTTTTCTATTACCTTACCAAGGACAAACAACCCACAAAAAATAAACATGAAGATCTACTACTCCGTGTTGAAATACATACAGTATCACTTTTAGCTTTTAATTCCAGAGTTTTAGATCAATGACAAAGGTATGGTTATTTGGTTGAAACTTCAGAAATGTGGTGGCAAACCAAAACTGTAAGACCAAAAAGGATAAGTCATGTCCTCTGAATGGATTCTGGATTTATCTACCAGGATTACTGAGCATGCATCAAGACATAATTGTAAGAGCTAGGCCTTAAGTTAGGCTATACTGAGCATGAACTTTCTTGATATACTGTCACATTGCAACAACCTAATACATGCTGACATTAAAGACACTACAGAGTACAATTACATGTTTTTACTTTATGTTTAACAATTCATAAACTCATTGAACAGGATGTACATCAAATACAACATGTGACTTATGGTGCAATAAAACACTGTTCCCTTTCAGTCTGGTCTCTCGGTGCAACATACTTGCTGTGGGAATTGCGCCCCCGCGCAATTACCTAAAGGAATATACTCACGCCTTTACGGCTAGGGCGTCAACGCCGCGCCAGAGGCCACGCCCTCTGGGTACTTAAGTGGCTGACGCCCATCCATCTTTCTCTTTTTGCCCTTCACCTCACTGAACTACCTCTTCGCGGGACTTTTCTGTTGCTTCATTGCTCAACTTGAGGTGAGCTTGCTCCTTGCACAGAGCGCACAGAGAATTATTCCTGCGTATTGCTGGACTAGCGAAAGCTAGTCCGGCACATTTTCTCTTAACCCCAAAGTATTTTCTTATCCTCTCTCTACAGATTGCTTCACTTGACGGCGCTAACTACGCCACAAGAAAAAAGCTACCTTGCTAACTCCTAGCGAGCTAGCTAGCGAAAGCGACGTAACGGAGGAGACATTTATGTTTATGTTTATTAAATTTGTTCATTTTTTTACAAAAGAAACAATACAAGACAATCTCATAAATGATTGTGTACAAAATGTAAAAAAATGAAAGGTAGCAGAAAGAAAAATAAATCTTATTATATCTGCCCCTTACTTCCAACAATCAGATTAAACAACAATAATCAACCATGTAAACAATAATAATCTTCAGATTAAACAACAATAATCAATCATGTAAACAATAATAATCTTCAACCAACTTTTTCCAACAATCAGATTAAACAATAATAATCTTCAACCAACAGTACAAAATGACTAACTCTTTCTAATTTTCTAACTAATACTCTGTTTTCACTCTGTTAATTTTTCCTCATGCATCTCTGATCTTAAACCAATAACCCACTTTTCTTTTCCTCTTAATTCTTCCTCCACCAAATCACTCTTTTTCACTTCAATCTTTACCCCTGACCTACAGATCCATCTCACGGTTCTGCTCGATTCACTCCTGCTTATTTTTCACACTTCAAATTTTTGGACAACTTCCTGACCTGCAGGAATTGCTTTTCTGTTCCTTATCAAGTTGTACATTCAACAATCTCTTCTCACGCATTTGCACAGACACACACAAGCTTCGTTGCAACTCTTGCATAGGCATACACACAGAGAAGTGCTTGCTCCTCTTTTTTTTACTTCAACTGAGCTGTCAAAAAATATTTTTTTTTTTTTTTTTTTCTTCTTTCGGCTTTTTTCCCTGCGTTAGGGGTCGCCACAGCGATGTCAAAAAATAAATCACTAGTCTTTTTTAACTTCAACTGATAAACCATTCATCCATCTATCCATCCATTTTCTTCTGCTTATCCCGGGTCGGGTCGCGGGGATAGCAGGCCCAGACTTCCCTCTCCTTAGCCACGTGGAGCAGCTCCTCTGGGGGAATCCCAAGGCGTTCCCAGGCCAGCCGAGAAACATAGTCCCTCCAGCGTGTCCTGGGTCTTCCTCTGGGCCTCCTCCCGGTGGGACATGCTCGGAACACCTCACCAGGGAGGCGTCCAGGAGGCATCCTAACCAGATGCCCAAGCCACCTCAACTGGCTCCTCTCGATGTGGAGAAGCAACGGCTCTACTCCGAGTCCCTCCCGGATGACTGAGCTTCTCACCCTATCTCTAAGGGAGAGTCCAGACACCCTGCGGAGAAAACTCATTTCAGCCGCTTGTATCCGAGATCTCGTTCTTTCGGTCACAACCCAAAGCTCATGACCATAGATGAGGGTGGGAACATAGATCGATCGGTAAATTGAGAGCTTTGCCTTTCGACTCAGCTCTCTCTTCACCACGACAGACCGGTACAGCGCCCGCTTCACTGCGGATGCTGCACCTATCCGCCTATCGATCTCACGCTCCAGTTTTCCCTCATTCGTGAACAAGACCCCGAGATACTTAAACTCCTCCACTTGGGGCAGGACCTCATCCCCGACCCGGAGAGGGCATGCTACCCTTTTCCGGCTCAAGACCATGGCCTCGGATTTGGAGGAACTGATCCTCATCCCGGCCGTATCACACTCGGCTGCAAACCGCTCCAGCGAAAGCTGTAGATCACGATCTGATGAAGCCAATAGGACCACATCATCTGCAAAAAACAGAGAAGCGATTCTAAGGCCACCAAAACGGATCCTCTCAACACCTTGGCTGTGCCTAGAAATTCTGTCCATAAAAGTTATGAACAGAATCGGTGACAAAGGGCAACCTTGGCGGAGTCCAACTCTCACTGGAAACGAGCCTGACTTACTACGGCAATGCGGACCAAGCTCTGACACCGGTCGTACAGTGACCTAACAGCCCATATCAATGGGCCTGGTACCCCATACTCCCGGAGTACCCCCCACAGAACCCCCCGAGGGACGTGGTCAAATGCCTTTTCCAAGTCCACAAAGCACATGTAAACTGGTTGGGCAAACTCCCACGCACCCTCCAGGACCCTGCTGAGGGTGTAGAGCTGGTCCAGTGTTCCACGACCAGCACGAAAACCACATTGCTCCTCCTGAATCCGAGGTTTGACTATCCGATGGACCCTCCTCTCCAGAACCCCTGAATAGACCTTACCAGGGAGGCTTAAGAGTGTGATCCCCCTATAGTTGGAACACACCTACGGTCCCCCTTTTTGAATAGGGGAACCACCACCCCAGTCTGCCAATCCAAGGGAACTGCCCCCGATGTCCACGCGATATTGCAGAGTCGCGTAAGCCAACACAACCCCACAACATCCAGAGCCCTAAGGAACTCAGGGCGAATCTCATCCACCCCTGGAGCCCTGCCACCACAGAGCTTTTTAACCACCTCGGTGACCTCAGCTCCAGAGATTGGAGAGCCCGACCCAAAGTCCCCAGGCTCCGCTTCCTCAGTGGAAGACGTGCCAGTAGGATTGAGGAGGTTTTCAAAGTACTCCGCCCACAGACTCACAACATCCCGAGTTGAGGTCAACAGTACGCCATCCCAACCATAAATTGTGTTGGTCGCGTACCGCTTTCCCTCCCTGAGATGTCGGATGGTGGACCAGAATCGCCTCGAAGCCATATGGAAGTCATTCTCCATGGCCTCTCCGAACTCCTCCCACGCCCGAGTTTTTGCCTCAGCAACCACCCGAGCCGCATGCCGCTTGGACTGTCGGTACCTATCTGCTGCTTCCGGGGTCCCACAGGCCAAAAAGGCCCAATAGGACTCCTTCTTCAGCCTGACAGCATCCCTCACCACCGGTGTCCACCACCGGGTTCGAGGGTTGCCACCACGACAGGCACCAACAACCTTGCAGCCACAACTCTGATAAGCTGCCTCGACAATAGAGGCGCGGAACATGGCCCACTCGGACTCAATGTCCCCCGCCTCCCTCGGAACGTGTTCAAAGCTCTCCCGGAGGTGGGAGTTAAAGCTCCGTCTTACGGGAGACTCTGCCAGACGTTCCCAGCAGACCCTCACAATACGTTTGGGTCTGCCAGGTCTGACCGGCATCCTCCCCCACCATCGGAGCCAACTCACCACCAGGTAGTGGTCAGTTGACAGCTCCGTCCCTCTCTTCACCCGAGTGTCCAGGACATGCGGCCGCAGATCAGATGAGACGACAACAAAGTCGATCATCGAACTGCGACCTAGGGTGTCCTGGTGCCAAGAGCACATATGTACACCCTTATGCCTGAACATGGTGTTTGTTATGGACAATCCATGACGAGCACAGAAGTCCAACAACAAAACACCACTCGGGTTCAGATCAGGGGGGCCGTTCCTCCCAACCACACCCCTCCAGGTCTCACTGTCATTGCCCACGTGAGCGTTGAAGTCCCCCAGCAGAACAAGGGAGTCCCCAGGAGGCGCACTCTCCAATACCCCCTCCAAGGACTCCAAAAAGGGTGGGTAATCTGCGCTGCCGTTTGGCGCATAGGCACAAACAACAGTCAGAGCCCGTCCCCCCACACGTAGGCGAAGGGAGGCTACCCTCTCGTTCACCGGGGTGAACCCCAACGTACAGGCACCAAGATGGGGGGCAACAAGTATGCCCACTCCTGCTCG
>JBBPBX010047127.1:0-26298 GCA_038048925.1 Garcialebias charrua | reverse complement strand
TTTTAAATAAATGATAGTGTCTCTTTGACATATCAAACTAAGTTAACGTGTCCATTGTCACTTAATGGCTCTGTTTATTTATCCATCATAAAGATCACAGAAATATTGGGTAAACTGAAAAAGAACAGAATCCGTGAACATTTACTATTCAATCTGAATAAGTAAATTAATTAAGATAAAGAGGTCAGTATTAATATTGACCTCCTCATAATTCTTACATCTGGTGGCCCGTACGGGCCACCAGATCAGTATCGTTTCATGTCCGCTGGAACAATGAGCCGGAGTGGCTCAGACAAGACCCAGAGTACATGAAACGATTTCAAAGGAGCACACGCCCTGTCCCTGCACCTCGGACGAAGCTGCCCGAGATAAGCAAAAAACCACAAACGGTGGACGCCCGCTCTTTAAGTGACCCTCCGCGGTCTACACCGAGCAAAGGCCCTGCCCCTGCACTGCGGACTGGACAGTCCGGGAGTAGCAAAAGGTCACAGAAGTTCCAGGAAAAAGGCAACGCACCACTAAGCTCTGAGGAGATAGTGGACAAAAGTTGGTTGTTTGAAAACTTGAATGATATAGAGGATGACCAAACTGGTACAATGAGTGACCTTGTCTTTGATAACTCAGAGCACATGGATAACTCAGAGCACACAGTTAGTGACAACAATAGCAAACGACAAAGAGAAAAACTTCTCAAAAGAGGCCTTGAGCTACAACATCAGTTTAAACAATCAGTGATGAAACAGTGCGCTGTAACTGCTGTTGAGGCTCACATGCAAAACAAAACACCCTCTGAGGTGTGCCCAGGTCAAAAGGTCGTATCCCAGTCGCAAAAAAGCGAGAATAAACACCGTCGTCTCAAAGGTCCTCTGACCTCAGAAGAGGCAGAGAACATGCGTCGGTTGGTAAAAGAGTGGGATGATACTAGCGAGAATGAACACTATCGTCTCAAAGGCCTTCTGACCTCAGAAGTGGTGGAGTACACGCGTCGGTTGTTAAAAGAGTTGGATAATACTAGCAAGAATGAACAAGATTTTCAAACTGACATACACCGAAATGTTGGTACCAGTTGGAACAGTGACTCAAAATGGTTTAAAGGGAGCCCCGCCCCTGAAGCACCTCAGATTGAAAAATCTGAGACAAGCAACGAACCACAAAAGGTAGGTGTTCACTCTCTAAGAGACCCACAACGGTTCAGATCGAACCAGGTGGGTGAAAACCAAGGTCCATCGGTGGGTGGACTTCAAAAGAAATTGAAGGATGAGGACCTATACTCATGTAACTATGCGTGGTCCCAACAGAAACCCCTGAGCCTTGGAACTGCACCTCCCGCGCCTCGAACAGAACAGTTCAAGACAGGCAAAGAGTCACGAATGTCCCGGAATAATGGCCCAACACCTCTATGCTCGGAAGAGACAGAGGAAGTAAGTAGTTTGTCAGTAGATTTGAATGTTACTGTGCTTGACCAACCTGATACAATGAGTGGCGTTATCATTGATAATGACACTATCAACATTGACCAACCTGGAGCGATGTGTAGCACTGTCTTTCACAAAGACTCAGAGCACACAAATAACTCAGCGCACACTACTACCAACATTGCCATGGATGTTGACAGCAAACCAATTGCTGACACACAACAACATCCTGAAGGTCATGATGCTGACAGCGAACAAGATGCTGACAGTAAACAAGATTACACAGACAGAGTCACACGTGAACAGAAACGTGGGACAAGACCTGTGAGGTTTCTGTGTAACTTTATACAAAGGGGGGTGGCTAAGAAAGCTTACCTGCCTATCACACTGGAAGGTGTCCTTGAGCGTGAAGCCCTCCTGGATGGCAGTTCTGATATAACCATTATGTCGGCCAAGCTGTTCGAGGAGCTGAGGACCGCCGCTAACGGTGTTGACAGGCAAATACCCTTTGAGAAATGTGCTATTGAGCTACAGGGTCTCGCAGAGACGAGAACAACCCTAACAGCTATGGCTATGGTTCACATGCAGATTGGCGAAATGACAATACACCACCCGGTGTACGTGTCTAAACTTGACTCATTCCCATTTTTGGTTGGCCAAGATTTTATAAACCGCTTCAACGCGATTATAGATTATGGTCGACGGAAAATGTGGAGCACAGTGAGAAAACCCCTGCCAATAAAAGTGCTTCCTAGTTGTGATACAGACTGCCTAACCGCAGGTACCGCAAAGGACACACGGGACACCTCATCCGAGGACGAGAGCCCGGTAAGTGAACCTTCAACTACAGGTGAGACAGAAGAGACCCAAAAGTTGGACCAAACTCCGGTCCAACAAGAGAACCTCCTCTGTGAGCTGACACATTCAGCACTCCCTGACCACTGCCTACCACAGGTAGTGAAAGGTGTTGAGATCCAAGGATCCCACACCGAAGACGCTGTACTGTCCTCTGAGACAGGTAATTCGGCAATCAACCAAGCTTTCAATGAAACCTTGGTTCAAGGGCATCTGAGTCCAGAAAATGACAGTCATCCAAACGCTGACAGTCACTTGGACATCATTGTTGCAGATTACGAGGACCCCTCATCAGACATGAAGGGGGCAAACTCACATTACCTACCACAGGTAGAGAAAGGTGTGGAGATCCAAGGACCCCACACCGAGGTTGCTGTACTGTCCCCTGGGACAGGTAAATCGGCTATCAGCCAAGCTTTTGATGAAACCTTGGTTCAGGAACATTTGTGTCTAGAACTAATCAGAAATGACATAGTTTTTACAGACTCGAAGAGCCCCTCTTCAGTCGAGGGGTGGGAAGACACGCACAACGACAGTGACCCGTCGCAGTCTGTACAATCAGACACACCTGCGACTGCGCCGACAGTTGTGACACACCTGAATTACGCGGAAAGAGGTAAACGTAAGAAGATACGTTGGCCGAAACCTAAACGATTCCTGTGTACCGTCTTCTCTCAGCTGCGCGAACAGCTTAAACTAAACGGTGGCATCCTAACTTGTGCCCATGGACGGACGTCCTCACCTGTGCTCGTGGTCCCCCATGACCAAAGGGGGGTGATGTTAGGCCATGCCAAAGACAAAGATTTGAATGTACACCTCAGAAACACTTTTGCTTTCGCCCAGAAAAACCTGGAAAGATCTGCTGAAGGACGTAAGGCGTACTATGACCAAAAGGCCTCTCACAATGAACTCCAAGTGGGAGACAGAGTCTGGTACTATACGTTCGCCCCAGCAACCGGGAAAGGAGGGTCCGAGACCGGAACTCTCGCCCGCAAACTAATGCCCAGGTGGACTGGACCTCATCTGATAACAGACAAAGTGTCCTCAGTCGTCTACGAAATCAAAATCAGCAAAGGCCGCAAAGAGCCAATTGCTAAATGGGTACATCGAAATCAGATCAAACCTTACAAGGCGTTCAATGACTCCACAAAAGACAAAGATCTCACAAACACACCGACTTCATGGGATAATAAGGTCGTCCAAGCACAAGTTAGTAAATAAACTAATCAGGTTTAAACTACCGTAATTTCCCACCCTATAAGTCACATTGTCCAATTTGAACTTAGAAACGCTAAGCCTAAAACCCACAACAAAAAACTAACCTTAACAACCGTTTAAATCCACGAGATTTAATTTGACCTCGGTCATAAAGTTGAGACCTGTTTTTCTTGTGTGTTGCACTTTGGAATCTGACGACAAGAGTGTGTCGAAGCAGTGAAACGTTGTTTCCTTGTTGTTTAGTCATTACTGTTGTCATTAGTTGAGATATTGTTTTGGTTCTGAACACTCCCAGCCAAAAAGGTTTTGTATTAACATTGGTTAATGAATGATATGGATTTAACTATGCCAACATGCAGTTCGTTTTGTTAAATCTCAATCGTCGAAGAGTCAATGTAGTTTAAAGCTACTTAAGGTACAATAAACTACACTGGTCTCATAATTTCTAAATTGAACCGATTCGATCGTTTCTATTCTAGATTGTCTATTTATTTTGATGAGTCTCGCCATAGACTTCAAAATTTATTAGGAATACCAAATCCTACGTCGTTCGTCTAAAAGACAACAGACATTTAGATCAAACTATATTTCATTTTTCTATTTTAGTTTAACCTAAACTAAGTAATGAATGGAGGAATAGTTTGGAATTAGAGGCCTTCGTTACAGAAGCCCTCCAAAATTTTATAGGTACAGATCCCTATATCTAAATTTTACAGAATTGATCCACCCCTTAATTGGTAAGTGTAGCTGATCTAAACCATGATAGCTTACATACCAGGTGCATATAGGTAAGGCTTAATGTAAAATCCCAATCATAAGCCCACTTTAAAAAACCACATAATTGCATGACACATAGAACCAGAGTGGCACTGACTGGAAACCAACCAGCCACCAACCATCGATGTGGGGACCTGCAGCTCCAACGCTTGGTCTTCAACCTTCGTCCAAGGGCCGCCTCCTCTGCGTCAATCGAGGGATCCCCTCTACATGCTGATTATGAAAACAATTGTTGCCGATAAAATCACCAACTCTAATCGATATGGAATTACTGCTGTGGAATTACCGCTGTGGATTATAAGACTTTGCTTTCCAAGGGATCACAGGCTTTGTTTTCCAGGAGTTAACAGACTTTGTTTTCCAAAGGAGTAAAAGCTTTTCGCAATGGGATTACCTCTGAACAGTATGAAATTTCCAAAAACTTTATGGGATTATAATTTTTGATTTTTCTTGTCCACTTGCTGGATTACTTCAAGATCAAAGACAGTTCAAGGTTTCCTTTCGTGTTGGACCCCATCCCCAAGGACTGGCGATGGCTTCCAAAAGGGGGGAGATGTAGTGGACCTACCCAGGGTCAAATTAAGGTCTTTGAACTGTCCAGTGATGACCTTTACTGACCTCTCAGTAAAGCAAGACATTTACTACAAAATCATTCATTTAGCTATAATCTGATAACATAGTCACCAATAAGAGACTATTTCTATCTTTGATTTTAAGCTGATGTGATCAAAAGAATAACTTTTGTCATTTTCATGATGTGTGCTTTTAAGCTGTGTTATTCTTTGAGAGTTAAACTGTGTTTCACTGCTGTGTTAAAGGGAAATATCGGGTCACAGAGACCCGACTGTTTTGTTTAGAAATAAGAAGACAGTTTAATCATGAACAAGGCTCCAGCTTTCTCTGTCTGTTCCCTAAACAAAGCTCTCTCTGCTCTGGCTGACCTTGGGCCTGATAAGGCAAGTCCACTCCTCTCTTTGTTCCTGCTTTTTAAGTTCTTACTGTGCGAGAACGCTTGGAGAGTTTGTTGGGAATTTCAAAGAGATGTGAACCTTTCCCAAGAGCTGGGTACGTTTTGGTCAAGAGCTAACGACCTGCGTCTTCAGCTAAGGACTGATAACAGGCTGTTATGAGTCCACCTCGAACGAGCGTTTGTTATTCCTTCCTGGAATAAATTATCTTGAGCCAAGAAACCACGACTGCCACGACTTTTGCCGATGAAAGCGAGTATCACCGACACCGACAAGGTAAACACGCGTGGAGTCCAGCTTGGACTTGCGGGACCGACGACTCGTCAGTCTAAAGTTGACCACAGCTCTTTACCAGAACCAAGGCGGACGTCTTAAGGTAAAGGAGCAGCTGTTTGCTTGCTGGAGGTGTGATGATATCTTAGCTGGACGCGTACTGAAGAGTGTCATCTGGTTTCATAAATGCAAGATAAACTTCCTCTCTTAACCTCCCAATTCTTCTTAAATCTTTCCTCCTATTTCTTTTCCCTCTCAACCTAAGCTGGAAACTATATTTTTAAGCTGAAATGCCCCTCAGACTAAATATGTGTAACATCTAGTATTTATGTCTGTTGTGTTAAATCAAGTGTGCTGACGTATTTGAATTGAAAGAAAGTGAAATCATGTCAATCAAGTGTAATGGTGTTAATTTAGTTGATTTATTTTAAATAAATGATAGTGTCTCTTTGACATATCAAACTAAGTTAACGTGTCCATTGTCACTTAATGGCTCTGTTTATTTATCCATCATAAAGATCACAGAAATATTGGGTAAACTGAAAAAGAACAGAATCCGTGAACATTTACTATTCAATCTGAATAAGTAGATTAATTAAGGATAAAGAGGTCAGTATTAATATTGACCTCCTCATACAGTACAGTTTAATCATGAACAAGGTTCACATCTCTTTGAAATTCCCAACAAACTCTCCAAGCGTTCTCGCACAGTAAGAACTTAAAAAGCAGGAACAAAGAGAGGAGTGGACTTGCCTTATCAGGCCCAAGGTCAGCCAGAGCAGAGAGAGCTTTGTTTAGGGAACAGACAGAGAAAGCTGGAGCCTTGTTCATGATTAAACTGTCTTCTTATTTCTAAACAAAACAGTCGGGTCTCTGTGACCCGATATTTCCCTTTAACACAGCAGTGAAACACAGTTTAACTCTCAAAGAATAACACAGCTTAAAAGCACACATCATGAAAATGACAAAAGTTATTCTTTTGATCACATCAGCTTAAAATCAAAGATAGAAATAGTCTCTTATTGGTGACTATGTTATCAGATTATAGCTAAATGAATGATTTTGTAGTAAATGTCTTGCTTTACTGAGAGGTCAGTAAAGGTCATCACTGGACAGTTCAAAGACCTTAATTTGACCCTGGGTAGGTCCACTACATTATTTACTAATGAATAAAAAAAAATTCAATCAAAAACCTCACTCTCTCTTATGTTTATTATGTTCATTATTTACAGAAAGATAAATGAAGTGTTTAAAAAAAAATCTTGCTCTCTCTTAGGTTTATTATGTTCATTATTTATAGAAAAATAAATGAAGTTTAAAAAAAAATAAGCTCTCTCTCTATGATAATTATGGTCATTATTTACTGGAAAATGAATGAAGTGTTTTTTAAAATGAAAAACCGCACTCTCTGTTATGTTTATTATGTTCATCTCTCTGTTATGTTTATTATGTTCATTATTAACTGAAAAATAAATGTTTTTTTTAATCATCTTTCTCGCTATGTTTATTATGTTCATCTTTTACTGAAAATAAATGTTTTTTTTAAATCATCTCTCTCTCTTTATGTTCATTATGTTCATCATTTACTAAAAAATAAATGAAGTTTTTTTTTCAAATAAAAAATCTCACTCTCTCTTATGTATATTAAGTTCATTATTTACTGAAGAATAAATGAAGTTTTTTCAATCAAAAACCTCTCTCTCTCTTAAGTTTATGTTCTTCTCACTCTTATGTTTATTATGTTCATTATTTACTGAAAAATAAATGAAGTGTTTTTTATCAAAAATCTTGCTCTCTCATGTTTATTATGTTCATCTCTCTCTTATGTTTATTATGTTCATTATTTACTAGAAAATGAATAGTGTTTAAAAAAATCAAAAATCATCTATCTCTCTATGTTTATTATGTTCATCATTTACTGAAAAATAAATGAAGTTTTTTAAAAATCATCTTTCTCGCTATGTTTATTATGTTCATCATTTACTGAAAATAAATGAAGTTTTTTTTAAATAATCTCTCTCTCTATGATTATTATGTTGATTATTTACTAGAAAATGAATGAAGTGTTTTTTTAAATAAAAAAATCGCACTATCTCTTGTTTATTATGTTCATTATTTACTGAAAAATATATGAAGTGTTTTTTAAATGAAAAATCTCGCTCTCTTTTATTTTTGTGTTCTTCTCTCTCTTATGTTTATTAGGTTCATTATTTACTGAAAAATAAATGAAGAGTTTTTTATCAAAAATCTTGCTCTCTCTTATGTTTATTATGTTCATCTCTCTGTTATGTTTATTATGTTCATTATTTACTGGAGAATGAATGAAGTGATTTAAAAAAATCTAAAATCTCTCTCTCTCTTTTGTTTATTTTGTTCATTATTTACTGAAAAATAAATGAAGTGTTTATAAAGAATTAAAAATCTTGCTCTCTCTTACGTTTATTATGTTCATTATTTACAGAAAAATAAATGGTGTTTTTTAATCAAAAATCTCGCTCTGTCTTATGTTTATGTTCTTCTCTCTCTTATGTTTATTAGGTTCATTATTCACTGAAAAATAAATGGTGTTTTTAAATAAAAAATCTCGCTCTCTTATGTTTATGTTCATCTATCTCTTATGTTTATTATGTTCATTATTTACTGAAAAATAAATGAAGTGTTTTTTAAATGAAAATTCTCGCTCACTTCTATTTTCGTGTTCTCTCTCTTATGTTTATTAGGTTCATTATTTACTAAAAAAATAAATGAAGAGTTTTTTTTATCAAAAATCTTGCTCTCTCTTATGTTTATTATGTTTATCTCTCTGTTATGTTTATTATGTTCATTATTTACTGGAGAATGAATGAAGTGATTTAAAAAAAATCAAAAATCTCTCTCTCTTTTGTTTATTATGTCCATTATTTACTGAAAAATAAATGAAGTGTTTATTAAAAAAACAAAATTCTTGCTCTCTCTTATGTTTATTATGTTCATTATTTATAGGAAAAAAACAGAAGTGTTTTTTAATCAAAAATCTCACTCTTAATGTTTATTAAGTTCATCTCTCTCTTATGTTTATTATGTTCATTATTTATAGAAAAATAAATGGTGTTTTTTTAATCAAAAATCTCGCTCTCTCTTATGTTTATGTTTATCTCTCTCTTATGTTTATTATGTTCATTATTTACTGAAGAATAAATGAAGTGTTTTTATCAAATATCTTGCTCTCTCTGATTTTTATTATGTACATCTCTCTCTTATGTAATAATAATAATAATAATGAATTCAATTTATAACGCACTTTTCATTAATGAAAATCTCAAAGTGCTTATGTTTATTATGTTAATTATTTACTGGAAAAAGAATGAAGTGTTTTTAAAATAAAATAAAAAATCTCACTCTCTCATGTTTATTATGTTCATTATTTACTGAAAAATAAATGAAGTGTTTTTAAATCAAAAATCTTGCTCTCTCTTATGTTTATTATGTTAATTATTTACTAAAGAATAAATGAAGTTTTTTCAATCAAAAACCTCTCTCTCTCTTAAGTTTATGTTCTTCTCATACTTATGTTTATTATGTTCATTATTTACTGAAAATAAATGTTTGTTTTTTTAAATCATCTCTCACTCTTTATGTTTATTATGTTCATCATTTACTGGAAAATGCATGAAGTGTTTAAAAAAATCAAAAATCTCACTCTCTCTTATGTTTATTATGTTCCTTATTTACTGAAAAATAAATGAATTGTTTTTAAATCAAACATCTCGCTCTCTCTTATGATTATTATGTTCAGCATTTACTGAAAAATAAATGAAGTGTTTTAAATAAAAAATCTCGCTCTTATGTTTATTATGTTCAACCCTCTCTTATGTTTATTATGTTAATTATTTACTGAAAAATAAATGAAGTGTTTTTTATCAAAAATCTTACTCTCTCTTATGTTTATTATGTTCATCTCTCTGTTATGTTTATTATGTTCATTATTTAGTGGAGAATGAATGAAGTGATTTAAAAAAATCAAAAATCTCTCTCTATTTTGTTTATTATGTTCATTATTTACTGAAAAATAAATGAAGTGTTTTTTATCAAAAATCTTGCTCTCTCGTGTTTATTATGTTCATCTCTCTCTTATGTTTATTATGTTTATTATTTACTAATAATAAATGATTTTTTTAAATAATCTCCCTCTCTTTATGTTTATTATGTTCATCATTTACTAAAAAATAAATGAAGTTTTTTCAAATAAAAAATCTCACTCTCTCTTATGTATATTAAGTTCATTATTTACTGATGAATAAAAAAAATTTCAATCAAAAACCTCGCTCTCTCTTATGTTTATTATGTTCATTATTTACAGAAAGATAAATGAAGTGTTTTTTTAATGAAAAATCTCGCTCTCTTCTATTTTTATGTTCTTCTCTCTATTATGTTTATTAGGTTCATTATATACTGAAAAATAAATGAAGTGTTTTTTATCAAAAATCTTGCTCTCTCTTGTGTTTATTATGTACATCTCTCTCTTATGTTTATTATGTTAATTATTTACTGGAAAATGAATGAAGTGTTTTTAAAATAAAATCAAAAATCTCACTCTCTCATGTTTATTATGTTCATTATTTACTGAAAAATAAATGAAGTGTTTTAAATTAAAA
Source organism: Garcialebias charrua (assembly GCA_038048925.1). NCBI lineage: Eukaryota > Metazoa > Chordata > Actinopteri > Cyprinodontiformes > Rivulidae > Garcialebias > Garcialebias charrua. The sequence continues at coordinate 16,158 of JBBPBX010047127.1, read as the reverse complement.
ATCTTGCTCTCTCTTATGTTTTTGATGTTAATGATTTTCTGAAGAATAAATGAAGTTTTTTCAATCAAAAACCTCTCTCTCTCTTAAGTTTATGTTCTTCTCACTCTTATGTTTATTATGTTCATTATTTACTGAAAAATAAATGAAGTGTTTTTTATCAAAAATCTTGCTCTCTCATGTTTATTATGTTCATCTCTCTCTTATGTTTATTATGTTCATTATTTACTAGAAAATGAATAGTGTTTAAAAAAATCAAAAATCATCTATCTCTCTATGTTTATTATGTTCATCATTTACTGAAAAATAAATGAAGTTTTTTAAAAATCATCTTTCTCGCTATGTTTATTATGTTCATCATTTACTGAAAATAAATGAAGTTTTTTTTAAATAATCTCTCTCTCTATGATTATTATGTTGATTATTTACTAGAAAATGAATGAAGTGTTTTTTTAAATAAAAAACGCACTATCTCTTATGTTTATTATGTTCATTATTTACTGAAAAATAAGTGTTTTTTAAATGAAAAATCTCGCTCTCTTTTATTTTTGTGTTCTTCTCTCTCTTATGTTTATTAGGTTCATTATTTACTGAAAAATAAATGAAGAGTTTTTTATCAAAAATCTTGCTCTCTCTTATGTTTATTATGTTCATCTCTCTGTTATGTTTATTATGTTCATTATTTACTGGAGAATGAATGAAGTGATTTAAAAAAATCTAAAATCTCTCTCTCTCTTTTGTTTATTTTGTTCATTATTTACTGAAAAATAAATGAAGTGTTTATAAAGAATTAAAAATCTTGCTCTCTCTTACGTTTATTATGTTCATTATTTACAGAAAAATAAATGGTGTTTTTTAATAAAAAATCTCGCTCTGTCTTATGTTTATGTTCTTCTCTCTCTTATGTTTATTAGGTTCATTATTCACTGAAAAATAAATGAAGTGTTTTTTAATCAAAAATCTCGCTCTCTTATGTTTATGTTTATCTCTCTCTTGTGTTTATTATGTTCATTATTTACTGGAGAATGAATGAAGTGATTTAAAAAAATCAAAAATCTCCCTCTCTTTTGTTTATTTTGTTCATTATTTACTGAAAAATAAATGAAGTGTTTATAAAGAAACAAAAATCTTGCTCTCTCTTACGTTTATTATGTTCATTATTTACAGAAAAATAAATTGTGTTTTTTAATCAAAAATCTCGCTCTGTCTTATGTTTATGTTATTCTCTCTCTTATGTTTATTAGGTTCATTATTCACTGAAAAATAAATGGTGTTTTTAAATGAAAAATCTCGCTCTCTTATGTTTATGTTCATCTATCTCTTATGTTTATTATGTTCATTATTTACTGAAAAATAAATGAAGTGTTTTTTAAATGAAAATTCTCGCTCACTTCTATTTTCGTGTTCTCTCTCTTATGTTTATTAGGTTCATTATTTACTAAAAAATAAATGAAGAGTTTTTTTATCAAAAATCTTGCTCTCTCTTATGTTTATTATGTTTATCTCTCTGTTATGTTTATTATGTTCATTATTTACTGGAGAATGAATGAAGTTATTTTAAAAAAATCAAAAATCTCTCTCTCTTTTGTTTATTATGTCCATTATTTACTGAAAAATAAATGAAGTGTTTATTAAAAAAACAAAATTCTTGCTCTCTCTTATGTTTATTATGTTCATTATTTATAGGAAAAAAACAGAAGTGTTTTTTAATCAAAAATCTCACTCTTAATGTTTATTAAGTTCATCTCTCTCTTATGTTTATTATGTTCATTATTTATAGAAAAATAAATGGTGTTTTTTTAATCAAAAATCTCGCTCTCTCTTATGTTTATGTTTATCTCTCTCTTATGTTTATTATGTTCATTATTTACTGAAGAATAAATGAAGTGTTTTTATCAAATATCTTGCTCTCTCTGATTTTTATTATGTACATCTCTCTCTTATGTAATAATAATAATAATAATGAATTCAATTTATAACGCACTTTTCATTAATGAAAATCTCAAAGTGCTTATGTTTATTATGTTAATTATTTACTGGAAAAAGAATGAAGTGTTTTTAAAATAAAATAAAAAATCTCACTCTCTCATGTTTATTATGTTCATTATTTACTGAAAAATAAATGAAGTGTTTTTAAATCAAAAATCTTGCTCTCTCTTATGTTTATTATGTTAATTATTTACTAAAGAATAAATGAAGTTTTTTCAATCAAAAACCTCTCTCTCTCTTAAGTTTATGTTCTTCTCATACTTATGTTTATTATGTTCATTATTTACTGAAAATAAATGTTTGTTTTTTTAAATCATCTCTCACTCTTTATGTTTATTATGTTCATCATTTACTGGAAAATGCATGAAGTGTTTAAAAAAATCAAAAATCTCACTCTCTCTTATGTTTATTATGTTCCTTATTTACTGAAAAATAAATGAATTGTTTTTAAATCAAACATCTCGCTCTCTCTTATGATTATTATGTTCAGCATTTACTGAAAAATAAATGAAGTGTTTTAAATAAAAAATCTCGCTCTTATGTTTATTATGTTCAACCCTCTCTTATGTTTATTATGTTAATTATTTACTGAAAAATAAATGAAATGTTTTTTTATCAAAAATCTTACTCTCTCTTATGTTTATTATGTTCATCTCTCTGTTATGTTTATTATGTTCATTATTTACTGGAGAATGACTGAAGTGATTTAAAAAAAATCAAAAATCTCTCTCTCTCTTTTGTTTATTATGTTCATTATTTACTGAAAAATAAATGAAGTGTTTTTAAATCAATAATCTTGCTCTCTCTTATGTTTATTATGTTAATTATTTACTGAAGAATAAATGAAGTTTTTTCAATCAAAAACCTCTCTCTCTCTTAAGTTTATGTTCTTCTCACTCTTATGTTTATTATGTTCATTATTTACTGAAAAATAAATGAAGTGTTTTTTTTATCAAAAATCTTGCTCTCTCTTATGTTTATTATGTTCATCTCTCTGTTATGTTTATTATGTTCATTATTTACTGGAGAATGAATGAAGTGATTTAAAAAAAATCTAAAATCTCTCTCTCTCTTTTGTTTATTATGTCCAATATTTACTGAAAAATAAATGAAGTGTTTATAAAAAAAACAAAATTCTTGCTCTCTCTTATGTTTATTATGTTCATTATTTACTAAAAAATAAATGAAGAGTTTTTTTTATCAAAAATCTTGCTCTCTCTTATGTTTATTATGTTCATCTCTCTGTTATGTTTATTATGTTCATTATTTACTGGAGAATGAATGAAGTGATTTAAAAAAAATCTAAAATCTCTCTCTCTCTTTTGTTTATTATGTCCAATATTTACTGAAAAATAAATGAAGTGTTTATAAAAAAAACAAAATTCTTGCTCTCTCTTATGTTTATTATGTTCATTATTTATAAGAAAAAAACAGAAGTGTTTTTTAATCAAAAATCTCACTCTTAATGTTTATTGAGTTCATCTCTCTCTCTTATGTTTATTATGTTCATTATTTACAGAAAAATAAATGGTGTTTTTTAATCAAAAATCTCGCTCTGTCTTATGTTTATGTTCTTCTCTCTCTTATGTTTATTAGGTTCATTATTCACTGAAAAATAAATGAAGTGTTTTTTTAATCAAAAATCTCGCTCTCTTATGTTTATGTTTATCTCTCTCTTGTGTTTATTATGTTCATTATTTACTGGAGAATGAATGAAGTGATTTAAAAAAATCAAAAATCTCTCTCTCTCTTTTGTTTATTTTGTTCATTATTTACTGAAAAATAAATGAAGTGTTTATAAAGAAACAAAAATCTTGCTCTCTCTTACGTTTATTATGTTCATTATTTACAGAAAAATAAATGGTGTTTTTAATCAAAAATCTTGCTCTGTCTTATGTTTATGTTCTTCTCTCTCTTATGTTTATTAGGTTCATTATTCACTGAAAAATAAATGGTGTTTTTAAATAAAAAATCTCGCTCTCTTATGTTTATGTTCATCTATCTCTTATGTTTATTATGTTCATTATTTACTGAAAAATAAATGAAGTGTTTTTTAAATGAAAATTCTCGCTCACTTCTATTTTCGTGTTCTCTCTCTTATGTTTATTAGGTTCATTATTTACTAAAAAATAAATGAAGAGTTTTTTTATCAAAAATCTTGCTCTCTCTTATGTTTATTATGTTTATCTCTCTGTTATGTTTATTATGTTCATTATTTACTGGAGAATGAATGAAGTTATTTTAAAAAAATCAAAAATCTCTCTCTCTCTTTTGTTTATTATGTCCATTATTTACTGAAAAATAAATGAAGTGTTTATAAAAAAAAACAAAATTCTTGCTCTCTCTTATGTTTATTATGTTCATTATTTATAAGAAAAAAACAGAAGTGTTTTTTAATCAAAAATCTCACTCTTAATGTTTATTGAGTTCATCTCTCTCTCTTATGTTTATTATGTTCATTATTTACAGAAAAATAAATGGTGTTTTTTAATCAAAAATCTCGCTCTGTCTTATGTTTATGTTCTTCTCTCTCTTATGTTTATTAGGTTCATTATTCACTGAAAAATAAATGAAGTGTTTTTTTAATCAAAAATCTCGCTCTCTTATGTTTATGTTTATCTCTCTCTTGTGTTTATTATGTTCATTATTTACTGGAGAATGAATGAAGTGATTTAAAAAAATCAAAAATCTCTCTCTCTCTTTTGTTTATTTTGTTCATTATTTACTGAAAAATAAATGAAGTGTTTATAAAGAAACAAAAATCTTGCTCTCTCTTACGTTTATTATGTTCATTATTTACAGAAAAATAAATGGTGTTTTTTAATCAAAAATCTCGCTCTGTCTTATGTTTATGTTCTTCTCTCTCTTATGTTTATTAGGTTCATTATTCACTGAAAAATAAATGAAGTGTTTTTTAATCAAAAATCTCGCTCTCTTATGTTTATGTTTATCTCTCTCTTGTGTTTATTATGTTCATTATTTACTGGAGAATGAATGAAGTGATTTAAAAAAATCAAAAATCTCTCTCTCTCTTTTGTTTATTTTGTTCATTATTTACTGAAAAATAAATGAAGTGTTTATAAAGAAACAAAAATCTTGCTCTCTCTTACGTTTATTATGTTCATTATTTACAGAAAAATAAATGGTGTTTTTTAATCAAAAATCTCGCTCTGTCTTATGTTTATGTTCTTCTCTCTCTTATGTTTATTAGGTTCATTATTCACTGAAAAATAAATGGTGTTTTTAAATAAAAAATCTCGCTCTCTTATGTTTATGTTCATCTATCTCTTATGTTTATTATGTTCATTATTTACTGAAAAATAAATGAAGTGTTTTTTAAATGAAAATTCTCGCTCACTTCTATTTTCGTGTTCTCTCTCTTATGTTTATTAGGTTCATTATTTACTAAAAAATAAATGAAGAGTTTTTTTATCAAAAATCTTGCTCTCTCTTATGTTTATTATGTTTATCTCTCTGTTATGTTTATTATGTTCATTATTTACTGGAGAATGAATGAAGTTATTTAAAAAAAATCAAAAATCTCTCTCTCTCTTTTGTTTATTATGTCCATTATTTACTGAAAAATAAATGAAGTGTTTATAAAAAAAAAAAAATTCTTGCTCTCTCTTATGTTTATTATGTTCATTATTTATAGGAAAAAAACAGAAGTGTTTTTTAATCAAAAATCTCACTCTTAATGTTTATTAAGTTCATCTCTCTCTTATGTTTATTATGTTCATTATTTATAGAAAAATAAATGGTGTTTTTTTAATCAAAAATCTCGCTCTCTCTTATGTTTATGTTTATCTCTCTCTTATGTTTATTATGTTCATTATTTACTGAAGAATAAATGAAGTGTTTTTATCAAATATCTTGCTCTCTCTGATTTTTATTATGTACATCTCTCTCTTATGTAATAATAATAATAATAATGAATTCAATTTATAATGCACTTTTCATTAATGAAAATCTCAAAGTGCTTATGATTATTATGTTAATTATTTACTGGTAAAAGAATGAAGTGTTTTTAAAATAAAATAAAAAATCTCACTCTCTCATGTTTATTATGTTTATTATTTACTGAAAAATAAATGAAGTGTTTTTAAATCAAAAATCTTGCTCTCTCTTATGTTTATTATGTTAATTATTTACTAAAGAATAAATGAAGTTTTTTCAATCAAAAACCTCTCTCTCTCTTAAGTTTATGTTCTTCTCATACTTATGTTTATTATGTTCATTATTTACTGAAAATAAATGTTTGTTTTTTTAAATCATCTCTCACTCTTTATGTTTATTATGTTCATCATTTACTGGAAAATGCATGAAGTGTTTAAAAAAATCAAAAATCTCACTCTCTCTTATGTTTATTATGTTCCTTATTTACTGAAAAATAAATGAATTGTTTTTAAATCAAACATCTCGCTCTCTCTTATGATTATTATGTTCAGCATTTACTGAAAAATAAATGAAGTGTTTTAAATAAAAAATCTTGCTCTTATGTTTATTATGTTCAACCCTCTCTTATGTTTATTATGTTAATTATTTACTGAAAAATAAATGAAGTGTTTTTTATCAAAAATCTTACTCTCTCTTATGTTTATTATGTTCATCTCTCTGTTATGTTTATTATGTTCATTATTTAGTGGAGAATGAATGAAGTGATTTAAAAAAATCAAAAATCTCTCTCTATTTTGTTTATTATGTTCATTATTTACTGAAAAATAAATGAAGTGTTTTTAAATCAATAATCTTGCTCTCTCTTATGTTTATTATGTTAATTATTTACTGAAGAATAAATGAAGTTTTTTCAATCAAAAACCTCTCTCTCTCTTAAGTTTATGTTCTTCTCACTCTTATGTTTATTATGTTCATTATTTACTGAAAAATAAATGAAGTGTTTTTTTTATCAAAAATCTTGCTCTCTCTTATGTTTATTATGTTCATCTCTCTGTTATGTTTATTATGTTCATTATTTACTGGAGAATGAATGAAGTGATTTAAAAAAAATCTAAAATCTCTCTCTCTCTTTTGTTTATTATGTCCAATATTTACTGAAAAATAAATGAAGTGTTTATAAAAAAAACAAAATTCTTGCTCTCTCTTATGTTTATTATGTTCATTATTTACTAAAAAATAAATGAAGAGTTTTTTTTATCAAAAATCTTGCTCTCTCTTATGTTTATTATGTTCATCTCTCTGTTATGTTTATTATGTTCATTATTTACTGGAGAATGAATGAAGTGATTTAAAAAAAATCTAAAATCTCTCTCTCTCTTTTGTTTATTATGTCCAATATTTACTGAAAAATAAATGAAGTGTTTATAAAAAAAACAAAATTCTTGCTCTCTCTTATGTTTATTATGTTCATTATTTATAAGAAAAAAACAGAAGTGTTTTTTAATCAAAAATCTCACTCTTAATGTTTATTGAGTTCATCTCTCTCTCTTATGTTTATTATGTTCATTATTTACAGAAAAATAAATGGTGTTTTTTAATCAAAAATCTCGCTCTGTCTTATGTTTATGTTCTTCTCTCTCTTATGTTTATTAGGTTCATTATTCACTGAAAAATAAATGAAGTGTTTTTTTAATCAAAAATCTCGCTCTCTTATGTTTATGTTTATCTCTCTCTTGTGTTTATTATGTTCATTATTTACTGGAGAATGAATGAAGTGATTTAAAAAAATCAAAAATCTCTCTCTCTCTTTTGTTTATTTTGTTCATTATTTACTGAAAAATAAATGAAGTGTTTATAAAGAAACAAAAATCTTGCTCTCTCTTACGTTTATTATGTTCATTATTTACAGAAAAATAAATGGTGTTTTTAATCAAAAATCTCGCTCTGTCTTATGTTTATGTTCTTCTCTCTCTTATGTTTATTAGGTTCATTATTCACTGAAAAATAAATGGTGTTTTTAAATAAAAAATCTCGCTCTCTTATGTTTATGTTCATCTATCTCTTATGTTTATTATGTTCATTATTTACTGAAAAATAAATGAAGTGTTTTTTAAATGAAAATTCTCGCTCACTTCTATTTTCGTGTTCTCTCTCTTATGTTTATTAGGTTCATTATTTACTAAAAAATAAATGAAGAGTTTTTTTATCAAAAATCTTGCTCTCTCTTATGTTTATTATGTTTATCTCTCTGTTATGTTTATTATGTTCATTATTTACTGGAGAATGAATGAAGTTATTTTAAAAAAATCAAAAATCTCTCTCTCTTTTGTTTATTATGTCCATTATTTACTGAAAAATAAATGAAGTGTTTATAAAAAAAAACAAAATTCTTGCTCTCTCTTATGTTTATTATGTTCATTATTTATAAGAAAAAAACAGAAGTGTTTTTTAATCAAAAATCTCACTCTTAATGTTTATTGAGTTCATCTCTCTCTCTTATGTTTATTATGTTCATTATTTACAGAAAAATAAATGGTGTTTTTTAATCAAAAATCTCGCTCTGTCTTATGTTTATGTTCTTCTCTCTCTTATGTTTATTAGGTTCATTATTCACTGAAAAATAAATGAAGTGTTTTTTTAATCAAAAATCTCGCTCTCTTATGTTTATGTTTATCTCTCTCTTGTGTTTATTATGTTCATTATTTACTGGAGAATGAATGAAGTGATTTAAAAAAATCAAAAATCTCTCTCTCTCTTTTGTTTATTTTGTTCATTATTTACTGAAAAATAAATGAAGTGTTTATAAAGAAACAAAAATCTTGCTCTCTCTTACGTTTATTATGTTCATTATTTACAGAAAAATAAATGGTGTTTTTAATCAAAAATCTCGCTCTGTCTTATGTTTATGTTCTTCTCTCTCTTATGTTTATTAGGTTCATTATTCACTGAAAAATAAATGGTGTTTTTAAATAAAAAATCTCGCTCTCTTATGTTTATGTTCATCTATCTCTTATGTTTATTATGTTCATTATTTACTGAAAAATAAATGAAGTGTTTTTTAAATGAAAATTCTCGCTCACTTCTATTTTCGTGTTCTCTCTCTTATGTTTATTAGGTTCATTATTTACTAAAAAATAAATGAAGAGTTTTTTTATCAAAAATCTTGCTCTCTCTTATGTTTATTATGTTTATCTCTCTGTTATGTTTATTATGTTCATTATTTACTGGAGAATGAATGAAGTGATTTAAAAAAAATCAAAAATCTCTCTCTCTTTTGTTTATTATGTCCATTATTTACTGAAAAATAAATGAAGTGTTTATTAAAAAAACAAAATTCTTGCTCTCTCTTATGTTTATTATGTTCATTATTTATAGGAAAAAAACAGAAGTGTTTTTTAATCAAAAATCTCACTCTTAATGTTTATTAAGTTCATCTCTCTCTTATGTTTATTATGTTCATTATTTATAGAAAAATAAATGGTGTTTTTTTAATCAAAAATCTCGCTCTCTCTTATGTTTATGTTTATCTCTCTCTTATGTTTATTATGTTCATTATTTACTGAAGAATAAATGAAGTGTTTTTATCAAATATCTTGCTCTCTCTGATTTTTATTATGTACAACTCTCTCTTATGTAATAATAATAATGAATTCAATTTATAACGCACTTTTCATTAATGAAAATCTCAAAGTGCTTATGATTATTATGTTAATTATTTACTGGAAAAAGAATGAAGTGTTTTTAAAATAAAATAAAAAATCTCACTCTCTCATGTTTATTATGTTCATTATTTACTGAAAAATAAATGAAGTGTTTTTAAATCAAAAATCTTGCTCTCTCTTATGTTTATTATGTTAATTATTTACTAAAGAATAAATGAAGTTTTTTCAATCAAAAACCTCTCTCTCTCTTAAGTTTATGTTCTTCTCATACTTATGTTTATTATGTTCATTATTTACTGAAAATAAATGTTTGTTTTTTTAAATCATCTCTCACTCTTTATGTTTATTATGTTCATCATTTACTGGAAAATGCATGAAGTGTTTAAAAAAATCAAAAATCTCACTCTCTCTTATGTTTATTATGTTCCTTATTTACTGAAAAATAAATGAATTGTTTTTAAATCAAACATCTCGCTCTCTCTTATGATTATTATGTTCAGCATTTACTGAAAAATAAATGAAGTGTTTTAAATAAAAAATCTCGCTCTTATGTTTATTATGTTCAACCCTCTCTTATGTTTATTATGTTAATTATTTACTGAAAAATAAATGAAGTGTTTTTTATCAAAAATCTTACTCTCTCTTATGTTTATTATGTTCATCTCTCTGTTATGTTTATTATGTTCATTATTTAGTGGAGAATGAATGAAGTGATTTAAAAAAATCAAAAATCTCTCTCTATTTTGTTTATTATGTTCATTATTTACTGAAAAATAAATGAAGTGTTTTTAAATCAATAATCTTGCTCTCTCTTATGTTTATTATGTTAATTATTTACTGAAGAATAAATGAAGTTTTTTCAATCAAAAACCTCTCTCTCTCTCTTAAGTTTATGTTCTTCTCACTCTTATGTTTATTATGTTCATTATTTACTGAAAAATAAATGAAGTGGTTTTTTTATCAAAAATCTTGCTCTCTCGTGTTTATTATGTTCATCTCTCTCTTATGTTTATTATGTTTATTATTTACTAATAATAAATGATTTTTTTAAATAATCTCCCTCTCTTTATGTTTATTATGTTCATCATTTACTAAAAAATAAATGAAGTTTTTTCAAATAAAAAATCTCACTCTCTCTTATGTATATTAAGTTCATTATTTACTGATAAATAAAAAAAAATTCAATCAAAAACCTCGCTCTCTCTTATGTTTATTATGTTCATTATTTACAGAAAGATAAATGAAGTGTTTTTTTTAATGAAAAATCTCGCTCTCTTCTATTTTTATGTTCTTCTCTCTATTATGTTTATTAGGTTCATTATATACTGAAAAATAAATGAAGTGTTTTTTATCAAAAATCTTGCTCTCTCTTATGTTTATTATGTACATCTCTCTCTTATGTTTATTATGTTAATTATTTACTGGAAAATGAATGAAGTGTTTTTAAAATAAAATCAAAAATCTCACTCTCTCATGTTTATTATGTTCATTATTTACTGAAAAATAAATGAAGTGTTTTTAAATTAAAAATCTTGCTCTCTCTTATGTTTATGATGTTAATGATTTTCTGAAGAATAAATGAAGTTTTTTCAATCAAAAACCTCTCTCTCTCTTAAGTTTATTTTCTTCTCACTCTTATGTTTATTATGTTCATTATTTACTGAAAAATAAATGAAGTGTTTTTTATCAAAAATCTTACTCTCTCATGTTTATTATGTTCATCTCTCTCTTATGTTTATTATGTTCATTATTTATTAGAAAATGAATAGTGTTTAAAAAAATCAAAAATCATCTATCTCTATATGTTTATTATGTTCATCATTTACTGAAAAATAAATGAAGTGTTTATAAAAAAAAAAAATTCATTGCTCTCTCTTATGTTTATTATGTTCATCTCTCTGTTATGTTTATTATGTTCATTATTTAGTGGAGAATGAATGAAGTGATTTAAAAAAATCAAAAATCTCTCTCTCTATTTTGTTTATTATGTTCATCATTTACTGAAAAATAAATTTTTTTTTTTTTTCAAATAAAAAATCTCACTCTCTCTTATGTTTATTATGTTCATTATTGTAGTGGACCTACCCAGGGTCAAATTAAGGTCTTTGAACTGTCCAGTGATGACCTTTACTGACCTCTCAGTAAAGCAAGACATTTACTACAAAATCATTCATTTAGCTATAATCTGATAACATAGTCACCAATAAGAGACTATTTCTATCTTTGATTTTAAGCTGATGTGATCAAAAGAATAACTTTTGTCATTTTCATGATGTGTGCTTTTAAGCTGTGTTATTCTTTGAGAGTTAAACTGTGTTTCACTGCTGTGTTAAAGGGAAATATCGGGTCACAGAGACCCGACTGTTTTGTTTAGAAATAAGAAGACAGTTTAATCATGAACAAGGCTCCAGCTTTCTCTGTCTGTTCCCTAAACAAAGCTCTCTCTGCTCTGGCTGACCTTGGGCCTGATAAGGCAAGTCCACTCCTCTCTTTGTTCCTGCTTTTTAAGTTCTTACTGTGCGAGAACGCTTGGAGAGTTTGTTGGGAATTTCAAAGAGATGTGAACCTTTCCCAAGAGCTGGGTACGTTTTGGTCAAGAGCTAACGACCTGCGTCTTCAGCTAAGGACTGATAACAGGCTGTTATGAGTCCACCTCGAACGAGCGTTTGTTATTCCTTCCTGGAATAAATTATCTTGAGCCAAGAAACCACGACTGTCACGACTTTTGCCGATGAAAGCGAGTATCACCGACACCGACAAGGTAAACACGCGTGGAGTCCAGCTTGGACTTGCGGGACCGACGACTTGTCAGTCTAAAGTTGACCACAGCTCTTTACCAGAACCAAGGCGGACGTCTTAAGGTAAAGGAGCAGCTGTTTGCTTGCTGGAGGTGTGATGATATCTTAGCTGGACGCGTACTGAAGAGTGTCATCTGGTTTCATAAATGCAAGATAAACTTCCTCTCTTAACCTCCCAATTCTTCTTAAATCTTTCCTCCTATTTCTTTTCCCTCTCAACCTAAGCTGGAAACTATATTTTTAAGCTGAAATGCCCCTCAGACTAAATATGTGTAACATCTAGTATTTATGTCTGTTGTGTTAAATCAAGTGTGCTGACGTATTTGAATTGAAAGAAAGTGAAATCATGTCAATCAAGTGTAATGGTGTTAATTTAGTTGATTTATTTTAAATAAATGATAGTGTCTCTTTGACATATCAAACTAAGTTAACGTGTCCATTGTCACTTAATGGCTCTGTTTATTTATCCATCATAAAGATCACAGAAATATTGGGTAAACTGAAAAAGAACAGAATCCGTGAACATTTACTATTCAATCTGAATAAGTAAATTAATTAAGATAAAGAGGTCAGTATTAATATTGACCTCCTCATAATTCTTACATCTGGTGGCCCGTACGGGCCACCAGATCAGTATCGTTTCATGTCCGCTGGAACAATGAGCCGGAGTGGCTCAGACAAGACCCAGAGTACATGAAACGATTTCAAAGGAGCACACGCCCTGTCCCTGCACCTCGGACGAAGCTGCCCGAGATAAGCAAAAAACCACAAACGGTGGACGCCCGCTCTTTAAGTGACCCTCCGCGGTCTACACCGAGCAAAGGCCCTGCCCCTGCACTGCGGACTGGACAGTCCGGGAGTAGCAAAAGGTCACAGAAGTTCCAGGAAAAAGGCAACGCACCACTAAGCTCTGAGGAGATAGTGGACAAAAGTTGGTTGTTTGAAAACTTGAATGATATAGAGGATGACCAAACTGGTACAATGAGTGACCTTGTCTTTGATAACTCAGAGCACATGGATAACTCAGAGCACACAGTTAGTGACAACAATAGCAAACGACAAAGAGAAAAACTTCTCAAAAGAGGCCTTGAGCTACAACATCAGTTTAAACAATCAGTGATGAAACAGTGCGCTGTAACTGCTGTTGAGGCTCACATGCAAAACAAAACACCCTCTGAGGTGTGCCCAGGTCAAAAGGTCGTATCCCAGTCGCAAAAAAGCGAGAATAAACACCGTCGTCTCAAAGGTCCTCTGACCTCAGAAGAGGCAGAGAACATGCGTCGGTTGGTAAAAGAGTGGGATGATACTAGCGAGAATGAACACTATCGTCTCAAAGGCCTTCTGACCTCAGAAGTGGTGGAGAACACGCGTCGGTTGTTAAAAGAGTTGGATAATACTAGCAAGAATGAACAAGATTTTCAAACTGACATACACCGAAATGTTGGTACCAGTTGGAACAGTGACTCAAAATGGTTTAAAGGGAGCCCCGCCCCTGAAGCACCTCAGATTGAAAAATCTGAGACAAGCAACGAACCACAAAAGGTAGGTGTTCACTCTCTAAGAGACCCACAACGGTTCAGATCGAACCAGGTGGGTGAAAACCAAGGTCCATCGGTGGGTGGACTTCAAAAGAAATTGAAGGATGAGGACCTATACTCATGTAACTATGCGTGGTCCCAACAGAAACCCCTGAGCCTTGGAACTGCACCTCCCGCGCCTCGAACAGAACAGTTCGAGACAGGCAAAGAGTCACGAATGTCCCGGAATAATGGCCCAACACCTCTATGCTCGGAAGAGACAGAGGAAGTAAGTAGTTTGTCAGTAGATTTGAATGTTACTGTGCTTGACCAACCTGATACAATGAGTGGCGTTATCATTGATAATGACACTATCAACATTGACCAACCTGGAGCGATGTGTAGCACTGTCTTTCACAAAGACTCAGAGCACACAAATAACTCAGCGCACACTACTACCAACATTGCCATGGATGTTGACAGCAAACCAATTGCTGACACACAACAACATCCTGAAGGTCATGATGCTGACAGCCAACAAGATGCTGACAGTAAACAAGATTACACAGACAGAGTCACACGTGAACAGAAACGTGGGCCAAGACCTGTGAGGTTTCTGTGTAACTTTATACAAAGGGGGGTGGCTAAGAAAGCTTACCTGCCTATCACACTGGAAGGTGTCCTTGAGCGTGAAGCCCTCCTGGATGGCAGTTCTGATATAACTATTATGTCGGCCAAGCTGTTCGAGGAGCTGAGGACCGCCGCTAACGGTGTTGACAGGCAAATACCCTTTGAGAAATGTGCTATTGAGCTACAGGGTCTCGCAGAGACGAGAACAACCCTAACAGCTATGGCTATGGTTCACATGCAGATTGGCGAAATGACAATACACCACCCGGTGTACGTGTCTAAACTTGACTCATTCCCATTTTTGGTTGGCCAAGATTTTATAAACCGCTTCAACGCGATTATAGATTATGGTCGACGGAAAATGTGGAGCACAGTGAGAAAACCCCTGCCAATAAAAGTGCTTCCTAGTTGTGATACAGACTGCCTAACCGCAGGTACCGCAAAGGACACACGGGACACCTCATCCGAGGACGAGAGCCCGGTAAGTGAACCTTCAACTACAGGTGAGACAGAAGAGACCCAAAAGTTGGACCAAACTCCGGTCCAACAAGAGAACCTCCTCTGTGAGCTGACACATTCAGCACTCCCTGACCACTGCCTACCACAGGTAGTGAAAGGTGTTGAGATCCAAGGATCCCACACCGAAGACGCTGTACTGTCCTCTGGGACAGGTAATTCGGCAATCAACCAAGCTTTCAATGAAACCTTGGTTCAAGGGCATCTGAGTCCAGAAAATGACAGTCATCCAAACGCTGACAGTCACTTGGACATCATTGTTGCAGATTACGAGGACCCCTCATCAGACATGAAGGGGGCAAACTCACATTACCTACCACAGGTAGAGAAAGGTGTGGAGATTCAAGGACCCCACACCGAGGTTGCTGTACTGTCCCCTGGGACAGGTAAATCGGCTATCAGCCAAGCTTTTGATGAAACCTTGGTTCAGGAACATTTGTGTCTAGAACTAATCAGAAATGACATAGTTTTTACAGACTCGAAGAGCCCCTCTTCAGTCGAGGGGTGGGAAGACACGCACAACGACAGTGACCCGTCGCAGTCTGTACAATCAGACACACCTGCGACTGCGCCGACAGTTGTGACACACCTGAATTACGCGGAAAGAGGTAAACGTAAGAAGATACGTTGGCCGAAACCTAAACGATTCCTGTGTACCGTCTTCTCTCAGCTGCGCGAACAGTTTAAACTAAACGGTGGCATCCTAACTTGTGCCCATGGACGGACGTCCTCACCTGTGCTCGTGGTCCCCCATGACCAAAGGGGGGTGATGTTAGGCCATGCCAAAGACAAAGATTTGAATGTACACCTCAGAAACACTTTTGCTTTCGCCCAGAAAAACCTGGAAAGATCTGCTGAAGGACGTAAGGCGTACTATGACCAAAAGGCCTCTCACAATGAACTCCAAGTGGGAGACAGAGTCTGGTACTATACGTTCGCCCCAGCAACCGGGAAAGGAGGGTCCGAGACCGGAACTCTCGCCCGCAAACTAATGCCCAGGTGGACTGGACCTCATCTGATAACAGACAAAGTGTCCTCAGTCGTCTACGAAATCAAAATCAGCAAAGGCCGCAAAGAGCCAATTGCTAAATGGGTACATCGAAATCAGATCAAACCTTACAAGGCGTTCAATGACTCCACAAAAGACAAAGA
>JBBPBX010047126.1:0-26299 GCA_038048925.1 Garcialebias charrua | reverse complement strand
GTGTAGCACTATCATTGATAGTAACTCTGAGCACACAAATAACATCAATGCCACAATTGATGACAATCACCAAGATACTGATGGTCAGGATACTGGCAATCAGGGTAACGACAGTCAAATCATTGACAGTCCGGGGTGTGACAGTCAACAGAACGTTAAATGTATCCATGACATCGTTGTTACGGAGTCCGAGAACCCCTCGTCTGGAAAAGGGGGGGAAAGCTCACTCACCAATGATAGTGGCTCGCCACAAACTGAACACTCAGACCCATGTGTGTCTGCACTACCAGTACTGATAAATGAAAGTCACACAGTCAGGGGTAGACGTGATAAACGTCGGAGAAAACCTGATAGGTTCCTGTGTAACATTATCAGAAAGGGGCCCGCTAAGAAAGCTTACCTGTCCATCACGTTGGAAGGGGTCCTCACAAAAGAGGCCCTCTTGGATGGTGGGGCAGACATAACCATTATGTCACCCACACTGTTGGAAGAGCTACGGCTAGCTGCTAACGGTGTTGACAGGGAAATACCCCTCAAAGAATGTGCTATAGTCTTGCAGGGCCTCTCGGATACGAGTACAACCCTGACAGCTATAGCCATGGTTCACATGCAGATTGGTGAAACGACATTGTACCACCCGGTACACGTGTCCACCGTTGACTCATTCCCATTTTTGGTTGGCCAAGACTTTATAAACCGCTTTGACGCGATTATAGATTATGGCGATCAAACAATGTGGACCAGAGTGAGCCAACCACTGCCGATCGATATGCCTACACAAGGTGACACTGACTGTTTAACAGCAGGTACCTCAGAAGGCACAAGGGAATCCTCAACCGAGAGCACAATCCCGGTAAGTGAACCTTCCAAAATAGGTGAGGCAGAAGAGGCCCAACAAGAGAGCCCCCTCTGCGAGCTGAAACAGTTGGCGCTCACCGAACACTACCTACCACAGGTAGTCAAAGGTGTTGAGATCCAAGGATCCCACACCGATGATGCTGTTCTATCTCCTTGGACGGAGAAATCAGCGATCAGCCAAGCTTTCTATGGAACCTTGGTTAAAAAACAGTTGGGTCTAGAAATGAACAAAAAGGCTTTCCGCTTTTCGTCAGACCCCAACGATAAACAGGTAATGACCGCAAAAGGGATCATTGACCTGAAGCTGCTCTGGAACCAACGAGAACTGGATCACCCGTTCCTCGTGGTCCCGAACTTACCACATGCAACCTACATAGGCTCCGACATTTTGGTAAGATTAGGTGTCCGAGTGGACATCAACAACAATGCACTGTGGTCACTAGATACAGCCACAAAGGACTCTCCTGTGTTAACCACAGAGAACCTTAAGGCTGGACAGACCATACCAGAGGTCTGCCAGATTGCTAACAGCCATAACACTGCGGTACCACCTCAGGTTATGAACAAGCCAGTGATGTGTCACATCATGAAAGGACAAGCTATTAGCACAAAACAGGCATACTTTCAACCATCTCCTATGTTTTTCAACTTAGGACTGTCCATGGAGGCCACATGCCAAGTGACCCTCGACTGCAGAACCACGACTGTTGCTGTGTGCAACACAAGCACAGAAGAGGTACTGATCCCAAAAAACACACAGCTAGGATGGTTGATCTCTACTGATTTTCATGATTTTGAGCTAAGCATTCCATTTCTGGGAGGACTCCCAGAAAACTTGATCCCAAATCAACACACGGGGCAAGTCTTGTTCACGAAACCAACACAGGCCATAGCTCTTTTCTCCCCCACTGAGTCCGACCAGGACACTGTCCGCAGGTTCGGTTTCAACAAAGGAGACAGTCTATGCCCTCAAACTTACAGTGCACTACCTGTTGACAGGTTTTACGACACTGAAGGGGACTCACTGGAGCTCCCCAAAGAACAAGAACCCCTCTCAGTTGCTTCACAGATTGACCAGGTGGTCGCCCAAGCCGACGCCCTGAAAACTGATGAAGAAAGGGACAAACTTCGCAAAGTTCTTCTAAAATATGAGAAATCATTCTCAACTGACTCGATGGATTGTGGGTTGACCACGCTCCACACAGTGAGCATCCCAACCCCGCCTAATGCTCCACCTGCATTTGTCAGACAATACAAGATTCCTCTGGCAGCACATCAACCTATCAGAGAAATCATTAATGACCTGTTAGAAAAAGGTATCATCCGATACTGTAACAGCACTTACTCTGCGCCTTTATGGCCGGTGTTAAAACCAAATGGTAAGTGGAGACTCACTATAGACTACAGAAAGCTAAACAAACAAGTCCCCTTATCACGGTGGCCGATGACCCAGCTCCAACAGGAACTGCCCAAGGTCACCAATGGTAAGTACTTCTCGACCCTCGACGTCGCCTCTGGTTTTTGGACCATCCCTGTGCGCGCCGAGGATCAGTACAAACTAGCTTTCACTTTTGGCGGCCGTCAATACACCTTTAACAGGTGTCCCTTTGGCTATGCTAACTCACCTGCAGAGTTCAACATCTTCTTGAACAAAGCATGTCCTGACGCCCACGAGCGTGGGACACTGATTTATGTGGACGATGTCCTTTTGAGGCAGCCAACACTGGACTCACATTTGGCTGAGATCGACCATGTTCTGAATCAACTAGCAACTGCTGGTGCTAAGATATCACTGTCAAAATGCCAATGGTGCAGAACCAAAGTGGACTACGTTGGCCTACTCGTAGGTCCAGACGGAGTACAACCACAACTGACTCGCACCCAAGGCCTTGACAATCTCAAAGTCCCCACCAATCTCAAAGAACTACAAAGTTTTCTTGGCGTGTGTAACTACTCGAACCAGTTCATAGAGAACTATGCAGACCTTGCAAAGCCACTGACTGAACTCCTAAAGAAAGACGTTCCATTTGTCTGGACTGACAAACAGCAACAGGCAATGGAAGCTCTTATAAACAGGATCAAGTCAGCCCCATGTTTAGTCTACCCAGACTACAACAAAGAGTTTTACTTGGAAGTGGGCTTCTCAGCTCATTGCATAAGTGCAGGTCTGTACCAAATACACGACAGAGACAAACGTGTAGTAGCCTACGCCAGCAAAACGATGGCAGGCCCCGAGTTGAGATTCTCAGACTGTGAGAAAGCTTTACTGACCACAGTGTGGGCAGTTAAACATTTCTCCAGCTACATTGGTGGACAGAAAATCATTGTGGAAACACAACACCAGCCAGTGACTTTTCTTAACAGTGAACGCATCAGAGATGGTGTGGTGACAAACTCACGTGTTGCAACGTGGCTCATGGCGCTTCAAAGTTTTAACCTAGACATACGTTATGGTCAAAACAAGAAGTCTCATCTGGGGACGGACTTGGCAATCTGCCAGAAGTGTACACAAGATGTACCAGCCACCCAGCCGCCGGTTGAGGTAAAACCCCCAGTAACTGAAGACCCGAATCACCACTTCTTTGATGACAATATCTGCAAAGATATGACAACATTGTACGTGGATGGATCTTCATTCCTCCGCGACAAGATCTGCAGAGCAGGTGTTGGAGGAGTTCTCCTCCAAGACCAAGAACAGATAACTTTCAGCTACAAATTAGGCTCTCAGACTTCTCAGTACGCTGAGATTGCAGGAATCCTAATAGCTCTCCAGATGGTAGTAGAACGCTCCATCAAGACGCTAGTCATCTGCACTGACTCTAACTATGCTCGTTTGAGTTTCGCTTGTCACCTCGCTGTGTGGAAACAGAACGGTTTCCTAACAAGCGACAGAAAAGTGGTCAAACACAAAGAGCTTTTCATAGCGTGTGATCACTTGGTGACATCTCACGACTTACAGATCTACTGGAAGAAAGTTCCAGGACATTCTAGAGTCCCAGGCGATGACAAGTACTACAATGACATTGCAGATTCCTTAGCCAAAGAAGGTGCCGACGAAGGTCCTCTATGGTCCTTCGACCCCTCCTGGTTAATCAAGACTCTGTCAATACAACCTACAGTCAGGGTAATGGCAGTCACACGTGCACAGGCCGCAGCCAGACCTGCTGACAACGCAGTCTCTGTACGACCCGCACTGACTGACCCAGACATCATCCAACTACAGAAGTCGGATCCTGCTATCAACTCCATGATACTGTACCTGACTGATCCGGAGAAAAACACTCCGTCTAAAGACGAACTGGATTCCGATCCAGACCTTAAGGTCCTTTATCAGCTGCGCAAACAGCTAAAACTAATCAAGGGCATCTTAACTTTCGCTCATGGACCAACGTCCTCACCTGTGTTCGTGGTTCCCCATGACCAAAGGGGGGTGATGTTAGTTCATGCCCATGATCTCCCGTCCGCAGGACACAAAGGAGATAAAGCCACGCTGACGGCATTAAAACAAATTGCCTATTGGCCTGGAATGAAAAAGGATGTCAAGGACTACATTGAAGGGTGCGTGGTCTGTGGCCAGTTTCAGCCAACCAGACCACTTCACAGAGCACCACTGCAAAGCAGAGGCATTGCATTCCCATGGTCTGACCTCCAGATCGACTGGGTTGGACCACTCACTAAGAGCTCTAGAGGAAATAAATATTTTCTCACGGTAACTTGTGCATTTACCAAATGGGTAGAATGCCTACCAGCTCCCAACGACACAGCACAAACCACTGCTATGTTGTTAATGAATCATATATTTTCAAGGTTTGGACTTCCCCTTCGGGTGAACTCAGACCAAGGTACACACTTCACAGGTGAAGTGATGAAAGAACTGTGGAAGACGCTAGGCGTCAAGGCTAACTTTCATGTCGGCTACCACCCACAGGCTTCAGGCCAAGTAGAGAGAGCAAACAGAACTGTGGTGAGTATTTTGAAGAAATACGTGGCTGCAAACCACAAGGACTGGGATGTGAAACTCCCTCTGGTCCTCATGGCCATAAGAGCCACTCCACACACATCAACTGGCATCTCTCCCTTCGAGATGATGACCGGTCGACAAATGACTCTCCCTCTACACCTGTTGTACCAACCAGGCGACGCCGCCATGGCGACAGCCTACACTACACAACAATACATGAAAGATTTGAATGTACACCTCAGAAACACTTTTGCTTTCGCCCAGAAAAACCTGGAAAAATCCGCTGAAGGACGCAAGGCGTACTACGACCAGAAGGCCTCTCATAATGAACTCCAAGTGGGAGACAGAGTCTGGTACTATACGTTCGCTCCAGCAACCGGGAAAGGAGGGTCCGAGACCGGAACTCTCGCCCGCAAACTAATGCCCAGGTGGACTGGACCTCATCTGATAACAGACAAAGTGTCCTCAGTCGTCTACGAAATCAAAATCAGCAAAGGCCGCAAAGAGCCAATTGCTAAATGGGTACATCGAAATCAGATCAAACCTTACAAGGCGTTCAATGACTCCACAAAAGACAAAGATCTCACAAACTCACCGACTTCATGGGATAATAAGGTCGTCCAAACACAAGTTAGTAAATAAACTAATCAGGTTTAAACTACCGTATTCTCCCCCCTATCCACAATATTCCTACGCCCCATGATGCCTTGCGCGAATTATGGGAACGACTTCCGCCTGAAGTGAGAGCAGCAGTTAAAGCCCAGTCTACTGGCTGTATTTTTCACTTTTGTTTTTTTGTTTTGTTTATTTCTAATTAATTGCAA
Source organism: Garcialebias charrua (assembly GCA_038048925.1). Taxonomy (NCBI): domain Eukaryota; kingdom Metazoa; phylum Chordata; class Actinopteri; order Cyprinodontiformes; family Rivulidae; genus Garcialebias; species Garcialebias charrua. The sequence goes on along the minus strand of JBBPBX010047126.1, from coordinate 20,656 downwards.
CGGTTACTTCGTGTTGGGTTAGTGGGTGTTGCTGTCGGGTAGACGTTTGTTCAAAGTGCAGTTTTCACTTCATCCCAAAAATAAGTAAACGTGAAGGATTTATCTCCATCGGAGGAGCTGACAGCTGCACCTCCTCTGCCTGATCTGCTCCCGAAGACGTCGTGTTCAGATCACGTTTTCTCCGGTAAACAAAATATTCTACATAAATCATTTTGTGAAACAATTTCAGAACAATGTGAGAGTATAATTTTCTCTGTGTTGGAGCTGTTGTTGTTTTTTCTTCATGATTTAGCATTGTCTACTAGCTGTGGTTAGCTTAGCATGTAGCGTTAGCATCTGTTAAAGTACAAGCCCAAAACCAGAAAAGTTGGCACGTTGTGGAAATCGCAAATAAAAACAGAATACAATGACTTGCAAATCTTTTTCAACCTATATTCAATTGAACACACTGCAAAGACCACATACTTAACGTTCGAACTGGTAAACTTTGTTATTTTTTGCAATTATTAGCTCATTTGGAATTTGATGCCTGCAACATGTTTCAAAAAAGCTGGCACAAGTGACAAAGAAGACAGAGAAATTTGAGGAATGCTCATCAAACACTTATTTGGAATATCCCACAGGTGAACATGCAAATTGGGAACAGGTGGGTGCCATGATTGGGTATAAAAGCAGCTTCCTTGACATGCTCAGTCATCCACATAGAAGGATGGGGCGAGGGTCACCACTCTGTGAACAAATGCGTGGGCAAATTGTCGAACAGTTCAAGAACAACTTTTCTCAACGAGCTATTGCAAGGAATTTAGGAATTTCACCATCTACGGTCCGTAATATCATCAAAAGGTTCAGAGAATCTGGAGAAATCACTACACGTAAGGGGCAAGGCCGAAAACCAACATTGAATGCCCGTGACCTTCGATCCCTCAGGCGGTACTGCATCAAAAACCGACATCAGTGTGTAAAAGATATCACCACATGGGCTCAGGAATACTTCAGAAAACCACTGTCAGTAACTACAGTTCGTCGCTACATCTGTAAGTGCAAGTTAAAGCTCTACTATGCAAAGCAAAAGCCATTCATCAACAAGATCCAGAAACGCCGCCGGCTTTGCTGGGCCCGAGCTCATCTGAGATGGACTGATGCAAAGTGGAAAAGTGTTCTGTGGTCTGATGAGTCCACATTTCAAATTGTCTTTGGAAACTGTGGACGTCGTGTCTTACGGACCAAAGAGGAAAAGAACCATCAGGACTGTTATAGGCGCAAAGTTCAAAAGCCAGCATCTGTGATGGTATGGGGGTGCATTAGTGCCCAAGGCATGGGTAACTTACACATCTGTGAAGGCACCATTAATGCTGAAAGGTACATACAGGTTTTGGAGCAACATATGCTGCCATCCAAGCGACGTCTTTTTCATGGACGCCCCAGCTTATTTCAGCAAGACAATGCCAAGCCACATTCTGCACGTGTTACAACAGCGTGGCTTCGTAGCAAAAGAGTGCGGGTCCTCCCCTGGCCTGCCTGCAGTCCAGACCTGTCCCCCATTGAAAATGTGTGGCGCATTATGAAACGTAAAATACGACAACGGAGACCCCGGACTGTTGAACAACTTAAGCTGTACATCAAGCAAGAATGGGGAAGAATTCCACCTGAAAAGCTTCAAAAATTGGTCTCCTCAGTTCCCAAACGTTTACTGAGTGTTGTTAAAAGGAAAGGCGATGTAACACAGTGGTAAATATGTCCCTGTGCCAACTTTTTTGCAATGTGTTGCTGCCATTGAATTCTAAGTTAATGGTTATTTGCAAAACAAAATAAAGTTTCTCCGTTCGAACATTAAATATATTGTCTTTGCATTCTATTCAGTTGAATATGGGTTGAAAAAGATTTGCAAGTCATTGTATTCTGTTTTTATTTGCGATTTGCACAACGTGCCAACTTTTCTGGTTTTGGGCTTGTATTTACTAAACAAATCTGTGGATAAATAATATAACTACATGTGTGTTGTGACGGTTCGGTGAGAGGTTGGAGAAATTAGCAGCGACCGTTAGTCACTCTCAAAGCAGCAGGACGCACGTTGAATTATTCCACACTTCCAATTTATTAAACTTCGTCCATGTAACGCCAGTTCTCCACAGTACTAAACATTATATTGTCATACATGAGCAAATAATATTAGTTTACCGCTCTGCCCCTCATCGTCACTTGTATACTGTATCCTTAACTACGTGGAATAATAATTCTACTTTTTGTACAAGTGTACAACAACGGAAAACAAAGGGAGTAGGCGCCCCCTTGTGGTGATACCTACTCATCTCTGGGACCCAACCAATATACAGTAATGACTGTTACAGTGTGTAATACATTTGCAGTACATACATATGCTGTGTGTATGTGTATACTATATGCACACTATATATACAGTATATACATACATACTGCACATACATACTGTACTGTAGTACTGTTTTGATTGTAGGTCCCTGTTACTCTCATGTGAATAAAGCAGTGGGATGCTGTTTGTACAGAAAATATTCCATAACACAAGCTCATCTTTTGGTTATTACTACATTTGTTCTATTGAAATATTTATATTTTCAGGAAGGCCTGCACACAAGTCACAGACTGGTCTCCCACGCTGAAGTTGACAGACACACTTACTCTGAGACGCAGGAGCAGAAGAACAAGTAATGACACAAGCACCTGGCACAATAATTCAAAAATATTAAAGTAAATCTAAGATAAAATTACTGAAATCAATATAAAATTGAACATTACAGTATATCTTTGTGAATGAGTAAAAAATGTAGGAGCAACTGTATTTATTCTTTCTACTTTGAGTAGCAAACTTGGTCTTATTTTAGACTTTGTGATGCAAACATGACAGTTTTATTCTTTTTTTAAGGTACAGACGAGTGAAGGGCCAAGTTCCATCGTCTTGGATTCCGGAGGGGTTTGCTGCTTGCTCCAGTCGTCCAGTGGTCGTCCAGTGGTCGTCCAGTGGTCCCACATGATTAGGAATCTGTTCCAGTTTGTTTAAAATCAGAAACTGCCCATCATTTCTTGTTGAAGAGTGTATTTGACCTGGTATTTATTCTGGTATTTATTCTGCAGCCAATCATTTTCATTAAAAGACATCAAATCACCCACAGTTCTCATATTGTATTCAGTTTCAAATGTTTTTAGTTTATTCATTCATTCATTCATTCAACCTTTATTTATACAGGCTTGCCTCGTTGAGCCACGGGGACTCATTTACAAGAGGGACCTGTCTCACTCACACCCAGAGTCAATTTAGAGTTAACAATCAGCCTAAAATTTATAATTATAGCTTTTATTCTTATCAATCTCCTCCTGGAGGAGGAACCACAGCAACATGCATGTTTTTAAGTTTTGTACTTGTCAATAAAAAACTAAACTGGTAAGTTGCCAAAAAAACAATCACATCTAGTGTTTTTATTTGCAGTAGAACTTCTCATTAGACATTAAACAACGTATCTTATTGAAATAAAGAAGGTGAAACACAGCAACACCAAATGCACTTCAAACGCAGATTTATTTATAGAAATTATATTTTCACTCATTTGTTGCTGTGGTACATAACTGCACACAAACTTCTGGACCAACTGGAGCGTCATCCATCTCCTGGACCAACTGGAGCTTCATCCATCCCTGGACCAACTGGAGCGTCATCCATCCATCCCTGGAACTCACCTTATGCAGAAATATAACAGAAAGGAGGAAAAGAAAAGTACAGTATACAAACATTAGGGTTCATTTATGAACACACACAAACACACCTAGATTATATATAAAAGAAACCCACGCACACACACACACACCTATATTATATATATATATATAAATAAACACAACAGACACCTATATTATATATACAGTATAAATAAATATACACAGACAGCATACATACAGTATATAGGTGCGTGTGTTTATTTGCCAGTTATGCACGAAAATATTAGTATCATTTAATCACTGACTACATAAAATCATTAAACTAAAAGCTGTCTCTTAAATCATACCTGGTGTTCTCGATCCTCTGGAGGATACAGAGTCTTTTTTCAGGTGGTTTCTCGTAGCCCAGCCACAAAGAAGGATGCAGGTTTTTGTTTTCGGAGCATGTTCAACACACACTAGTTGCAGCCACAAATTCAGCTTCGTCTGATTATTCTTACAGCCACGAACAGCGCAACAGGTACCCGAGCTCCTCAAGACATCTTCGTGACAATATTAGCTCAAAATAACAGAAAACAGAACTTTAACAGAACTTCTACGATGCGCACAGATAAACAAGTAAACAACGAGGAGCCAATGCAGAAATTCTACTTCCGGGGTCAAAACGGAAGTAAGTCCCATAATCGCAAATACAGTGCCACCTTCAGGAATATTGTGGATAAGTCGCATTGTCCAACTTGAACTTAGAAACGCTAAGCCTAAAACCCACAACAAAAAACTAACCTTAACAACCGTTTAAATCCACGAGATTTAATTTGACCTCGGTCATAAAGTTGAGACCTGTTTTTCTTGTGTGTTGCACTTTGGAATCTGACGACAAGAGTGTGTCGAAGCAGTGAAACGTTGTTTCCTTGTTGTTTAGTCATTACTGTTGTCATTAGTTGAGATATTGTTTGGTTCTGAACACTCCCAGCCAAAAAGGTTTTGTATTAACATTGGTTAATGAATGATATGGATTTAACTATGCCAACATGCAGTTCGTTTTGTTAAATCTCAATCGTCGAAGAGTCAATGTAGTTTAAAGCTACTCAAGGTACCATAAACTACACTGGTCTCACAATTTCTAAATTGAACCGATTCGATCGTTTCTATTCTAGATTACCTATTCATTTTGATGAGTCTCGCCATAGACTTCAAAATTTATTAGGAATACCAAATCCTGCGTCGTTCGTCTAAAAGACAACAGACATTTAGATCAAACTATATTTCATTTTTTATTTTAGTTTAACCTAAACTAAGTAATGAATGGAGGAATAGTTTGGAATTAGAGGCCTTCGTTACAGAAGCCCTCCAAAATTTTATAGGTATAGATCCCTATATCTAATTTTACAGAATTGATCCACCCCTTAATTGGTAATTGTAGCTGATCTAAACCATGATAGCTTACATACCAGGTGCATATAGGTAAGGCTTAATGTAAAATCCCAATCATAAGCCCACCTAAAAAACCACATAATTGCATGACACATAGAACCAGAGTGGCACTGACTGGAAACCAACCAGCCAACAACCTTCGATGTGGGGACCTGCAGCTCCAACGCTTGGTCTTCAACCTCCATCCAAGGGTCGCCTCCTCTGCGTCAATCGAGGGATCCCCTCTACATGCTGATTATGAAAACAATTGTTGCTGATCAATCAACAAAACTAACCGTTGTGGAATTACTGCTGTGGAATTACCGCTGTGGATTATAAGACTTTGTTTTCCAAAGGATAACAGACTCAGTTTTCCAAGGGATTAAAAGCTTTTCGCAATGGGATTACCTCCGAACAGTATGGAATTTCCAAAAACTTTATGGGATTATAATTTTTGATTTTTCTTTTCCACTTACTGGATTGCTTCAAGATCAAAGACAGTTCAAGGTTTCCTTTCGTGTTGGACCCCATCCCCAAGGACTGGCGATGGCTTCCAAAAGGGGGGAGATGTAGTGGACCTACCCAGGGTCAAACTAAGGTTTTTGAACTGTCCAGTGATGACCTTTACTGACCTCTCAGTAAAGCAAGACATTTACCACAAAATCATTCCATTAGTTGTAATCTGAGAATATAGTCATCAAAAGAGACTATTTCTATCTTTGATTTTATTCTAATGTAATCAAAAGAATAACTTTTGTCATTTTCATGATATATGTTATATGCTGTTATTCTTTAAATGTGAAACATCAATGTGTCATTTCTGCAAGTGAAAAGGTGTCAAAGTTCAGCTAAAATGTCAAACTGACTTACACTGAAATTGTTTTTGTCGAGTTTAAGCTAAAACTCTCATCTAGCGTCTGAAAGTCTCTCACTCAGATACTTTTCCTAAACAATTTCCTTCTCTGCGCTGAATTTCACCTTGAATAGTGTTGGCTTTTGCTCTTATTCACCCCGAATTCGTTATTTTGGTTTCACTTTGGATCAAAAAGAAGAGATACACTTAAACACGACAGACGCTCACTTAAAGTTCCAAACCAGTTTAATTAATGATAAGTTTAAAAGTCACAGAATACATTTGTTATATTTTATAAGCTATATATATATATATATGATCTCATATGAGAAGACAGAGAGAGAAAGAAGGAAAGATAGAGAACAAAGAGAACATGAATGCGCATTCAAGGAGACAAGGCCATACAACCTGAAAGTTACTCCCTCGTGGCTTCTTCCTGCGTTGTCTGATGGAGGAGGGGAAACCTATACTTTTATACTCTTTCTGTGGGGTGTTTCCTACTCTCAACCAATAAGAGAAGTTTTGCTTTGTTTTCTTGTAGGGTGTTTCCTGCCTTAACCAATAAGAGCAGTTTTGCTTTGTTTTCTTGTCCTACCCCACTGCCAGAAAGCTTCTGTTCTGGTTTACCCAGGCCTCAGGGGGTTTCAGCTTACTCTGGTTTCCAAAACTAAATATACAACAATGCTGAGCACCCGCAAATCACACACACACTAGTAGACCACTGTAGTGATACAACCTTGAGTTTGAAGCACATCTCTGATCGTTCTCAGTAATGAACTTTTGGGGATTTATTCCTGAAGGGACAATAATACTTTTATTACTTTTAATTTGAATCAAACATCATAAATTAAGTCATCCAGAGACTTCTTTTAATTTGTGTTAATTCAAATGTCATCAATGAATAATTTGTGTTATTTGTATAAGCATTAGTGCAGTTAATGTTTGATAGTCAAGGACTATTTAATTCAAACTGGACATTTTCTCAAAATGTTATTCATGAAGGATTTCTCCTCAAACCTACAGTGAAGATTCAGTGACGCTGTTTATCTCATTTTAGTTTGAGCTCAGGACAATCTCCTCAGAAGAAACTTTTGTTTTTGTCCTAATTAATAATCAGATGAATAATATCTGTTTTTGCTATTATCATTAACATAGGTCCCATATGTGATGCTTAATGACGTTGTTTAAGCAAAATACTGTTGGTTTGATTAAAAGTGTTAAGGCAAAGGAATCAGTTTTATCATAAAATGCTGACATCTGAAACTAACACTTTATCTTTCTGACAAACTAATCTTTTGACCCCCTTTCAACGTGTTGATGTCATTCTCACATCAACTTCTGATGCCATCCGGCCAATCAGAAAATAACACATTTTCTGGGTCACGTCTCAGTTAAAACCTTCACATCTTACTTCTCTCTCGAGTAGTTGCTGGAAGAAAGTTGACATGAATTGACTTTCTCTTTGAAGCTGAGAACTTGGACCAAGCGTCAACGGTCCAGTTCAACAGCCGAATTAATAGCAAGACTGCTGTTAACTCACCTGAGCTTCTAAGCTCCGACCACAATGAGTGTTCACATCCAAGAACACTTTTACTCTTGAAACATCAACCAGACTACGTTACTTCAGTGGGTCAAAGGCGGACGTGAGAAGCTACAATCTAAACAGACTGACCTCTCCGGACTTCAAGGATCGATCCATTCTTGGTAGACCGTCAAAAGGTAACGAGTCGCTGATTGTTTACACACCGGACATACGGTACGTCCAGCTGGAGATCGCACGGGGAACGTGTCATGTTCTGGTTATAAACATTCAAGATAGTTCACCCCTTCTTTTCCACCTTTCCTCCTTCTTATGCTAAAAACTTCCCTTTAAACTTTATATCTGTTGTCAGCAACAAACTAAGTTAAGAGTACCTGCAGAAGAAGTAATGTCATCTTTTACTTGTCTGTTGTTCAAAATTTAAATCTGTCGATAGTTAGTTATAGGAAATTCGATCGATCCAAACATGTACAAATGTGTGGTGTAATTTAATGATTTGTTAATTAAATGATTCAGTTCATAAATTGACGTTTCATGTCTTTACATTCTCACCTCCAAGGCACAGAATTATAGGTATTAATCTAAAAAGAGAGAACTCGTGAATATTGATGATAAGTTTGTCAGGTGAAAACCTGATCGATCAATCTATCATCTGGAATATTGTACGGTCAGCAAAACTGACCGCTGCGATATCCCTACATAATGGTGGCCCAGTAAAGGTCTCTAGAAAGTTTAATATTTAATATTTCTGTACTTTACATGTTGGCATAAAATTTTGTCCAAGTTTTTAGACTCAAAAAAGGATAGTCTTTGGCTGCAAAGTGTGTCATGGCTACAGGAAACTGCTGGTTAATGTCATTTGAGGCTGAGAAATTGTCTTTACTCCACTTTCAAACGTTTGTTGAAGTTTTTGGGTTAAAATTTGATGTTGCTGTGTGGTTCTGGTTCTGAGTCGTTTGGACTCTTTGCTGACGTGTCACAGATAAAAGCGCATCTACGTTTGACCGCCGTGTCAAAACTGTGCCTATAAGAGCTTCATGGTTCATCTGAAAATTGCTGTCGAGTGGTATCGTTACATTTTAAGCAGGAATAATAGCATTTTGTGTCTGAAGCTGTCGGATCTGGTTCTGGACCCGGTCCATTTGTTAGCTCTGACGTGTTGTAGTCGATTAGATACGGATACAGTCCGTGTTGGCGACATTTATTTTGCTATTTTTACTAGGCGCAGCTTGGTAGAACTGTTCGGATGTGAAACGGTATTTTCACAGAATTTTTGAGGTGTATTTTAAGCGTTTTATGAGTTGAAAAAGAGTCTAAGTTTGTGAAGTTATGCTGACGCTAACATCTTTTTACGTGCTGTGATTGGTTCAAAGGGATCACGTGAAACGCGATGCTGGTCGACAAATTTCAGTTTTGTTCACACAATTCTGACAGATTATCGGGCTCGTTTCGTTTCTATGCATGAAATATCGTCAGAAACTGTTTAAACGCGGTGTTTTGAGATATTTACAAGTGTTTTAGACCGAGTAAAGAGTCAGTTCGTACAAAATTCCAACGGTACGTCAAAGTCCATGAAGGCATCACGTACGACACGTCACCGGAAGTGACGGGACCCCAATAGAGAAAAAAAGGAAAAAGATCGTTTCTTTTTATATCTAAAAGTTCACAGAACTTGTTCTAAACATTTTAATCAAATCAATTGGTTTCTTGAAAGAACGTTTGTTTAGGCGATGGTCACACCCAGGCTAAAACTCATCCCTAAAGTTGACGTTTAACCGATTTAGTTTGAAGCTACGGCTAATGCTAGAGGTAGTCAACGCGGCCTAGAGTCAACAGCGCCTCTATCGCGGCCAGGAAGAGTAATTACAGTCACATTGTGGTAAATTTAAGCAGCAATCTGCTGGTTAAAAGAAAGAGAACAGGAATAATTTAACACAGAATACGTGCAAACCTCTGCATTTACTTTAAAACAACATCTTTTAAAGTTATTCTGTGCACTCCAGTTTATTTTAAATAAAAAGTTTAAAATAACAAACAGAAAGCATCTTTTGACTTGATTTTTCACAAAAAATAAAAACAAAGATAGCAGAACAAATTTGGCAATGTCACAGAACAACAAATTACTAAGAATCACTGATTTTTATTTAGAATAACATTAACATAATGTTATGCTGTGCACAACCAAACAACAGTTTATTTTAAATAAAAAATATTTAAAATGACATACAAGAAATCCTATTTTCACTCCTGATAACTGTCAAAATACAGCAACAAAACAGTTTCACTGAAACTGAAAAACATTCTTTTAAGGCATGATAGAACAGCATTCTGGGAACATTTTAGTGTAAATATTGCATTTATTTCAAATCTTTTGAAAAGTGTTTGAGTAAGTAAAACGGAAATCATGCTTGGGTTAGTTAGTAACTGTTGTTAAAAAATAAGTTATATTTAAAGTTAACACTGCAAGAAGGCATTTAACTTTTACAATTCATTTAAGGGTAAAACCTGAGAGAAGGTACCTATGAATAGAAATACTTATTACACAGTGAAACACTTAAACCAGAAAGCTGGTTAGTTTGATTGACTCACAGCTAGATGATGGTAAAGATTTAACTGCACACATTAAAATAAGGACCATCTTACTTGATTTTTTCAAAAAAAGAATCAATACAAAGATGGAAGTTCAAAAAGTTGCGCGTCCAAGGTTTAGGAAGTATGAGCATCTTGTTGACTCATACAACAAAGGGTGCCAACTGGAACCCCCAAGCCAAGGACCTGCTCCCCCTGCACCTCGCACAGAGAGAGAATCTGTCTCAAAGCATGGTGACTACTCAGCTGCTCTTAATGTCTTGCAGAAAAAAGGTGAACATCCTTTGATGTATTTTGACAGGATTCTCCAGGCGTATCAAGGTGACATAAAGGAACCGGGCCTGGAAGAACAGGTACTTTTCAGGGTTGCTTTCAGCAAAAATCTCCTCCCGGAGATAAGATCTGAGCTGTGCACCATGGGTTTGTATAAAAAGCAAACCATGGAAGAAATAAAGCAGTGCGCTGTGAATGTTTTCGAAGCTCACCTGCAAAGCGAGACGCCCTTACAGGTGTCCCCAGGTGAGTTGGAAGAAGCTCCCGCTAAGCATGGTGGATGCCTAGCTGCAAAGCACATCTTGCAAGAGAAAGATGAACACCCATTACTGTTCTGCGATAGAATTAAAAAAGCATATTTTGGTGACCAAAATGAACCAGACATGCAGGAAGATGAAAATTTCAAACTTCTTTTCAGCTTCAATCTCCACCCCACGCTGAGAAAAGTTCTACACCTCACGTGTTATTACAAAAACACCATTGATGAAATAAAAGAGTGCGCTATAAATGTTTTTGAAGCTCACATGCAGAGCCGAACACCCTCAGAGGTGTGCCCAGGTCTAAAGGTCAAACCCCAGTCGCTAAAAATAGAAGAGGTTCCCTCTTCTACGGAAAGCGAGGATAAACAAGATGTTCAAACCAACAAACAACGAAATGTTGGTGCCAACTGGAACAGTGACTCAAAGTGGTTTAAACGGAGCTCTGCTCATGTAGCTACTCAGATAGATAAATCTGAGACAGGCACAATACCACATAAGGGAGATGTCTGCTCTACGAAAAACCCAAAGAGGTTTGTTCAGAGCCAAGGACCTGCTCCTCCTCCTGCACCTCGAATGCAACAGTTCGAGACATGCAAGGAGTCACAAATGCTCCAGAAAAAAGGTACAACACCTCTGCGCTCGGAAGAGACAGAGGAAGTAAGTAGTTTGTTAGAAGATTTGAATGTTACAGAGGTTGACCAACCTGATACAATGAGTGGCATTATCATTGATAATAACACAAACATCATTGTCCAACCTGGTGGAGCGATGTGCAGCACTGTCTTTCACAAAAACTCAGAGCACACAGCTTTCAACAATAATAACATTGAGGACAATAACAACAACATTGCCAAAGAAGCTGACAGCGAACAAAATGCTGACAATCAACAAGATCCTGGAGGTCATGACACTGTCTGTCTAACAGATGGTACCGCAGAAGGCACGGATGACTCCCCAACCGAGAGCACAAGCCCGGTAAGTGAACCTTCAAATACAGGTGAGGCAGAAGAGACACAACAGTTGGACCCAACCCTGGCCCAACAAGAGAACCTCCTCTGCGAGCTGAAACATTCAGCACTCACTGAACACTACCTACCTCAGGTAGAAAAAGGTGTAGAGATCCAAGGATCCCACACCGAGGACGCTGTACTGTCCTCTGGGACAGATAAATCGGCAACCAGCCAAGCTTTCGATGAAACCTTGGTTCAAGAGCATTTGAGTTTAGAACTAATCAGAAATGACATAGTTTCTACAGACTCAAAGAGCCCCTCTTCGGTCAAGAAGTGGGAGAACACACACAACGACAGAGACCTGTCGCAGTCTGAACAAACAGACACACCTGCGACTGCGCCGACAGTTGTGACACACCTGAATTACACAGAAAGAGGTAAACGTAAGAAGAAACGTTGGCCGATACCTAAAAGGTTCCTGTGTACTGTCTACTCTCAGCTGCGAAAACAGCTTAAACTAAACATTGGCATCCTAACTTGTGCCCATGGACGGACGTCCTCACCTGTGTTCGTGGTCCCCCATGACCTCAGGGGGGTGATGTTAGGTCATGCCCAAGACAAAGACAAATATTTCAATAACCCCACAAACGACAAAGATCTCGCAAACTCACAGACTTCATGGGAAATTAAGGTCGTCCAAGCACACGATAGTAAATAAACTAAACAGTTTAAACTATATTAGTTGCTAAAAGAAACCATTCCAACTAGAACTTAGAAACGCTAAGTCTAAAAACCCACAACAAAAAACTAACCTTAACAACCGTTTAAATCTGCAGGATTTAATTGACATCGGTTATAAAGCTAAGACCTGTTTTTATTGTGTGATACACGTTGGAATCTGACGACAGGAGTGAGTTGAAGCGGTGAAACGTTGTTTTCTAGTTGCTTAATTGCTACTTTTGTTGTTGTTGAAGCTTGGTATTGTTTTTGAACACTCCCAGCCAAAAGAGGTTTTTATTAATGATAAGTTAAAGACTTAAATGGATTTAACTATGCCAACATGCAGTTTCATTTTGTTAAACCTCAGTCAATGAAGGGTCAATGTAGTTTAAAGCTACTTTAGGTACCATAAACTACACTGGTCTCACAATTTCTATATTGAACCGATTCGATCGTTTCTATTCTAGATCATCTATTCATTTTTGATGAGTCTCGCCATAGACTTCTAAATTTTATAGGGAACACCAAATCCTACGTCGTCGTCTTAAAGGACAACAGACATTTAGACCAAACTATATTTTCTTTTTCTATTTTAGTTTAACCTAAACTAAGTAATGAATGGAGGAATAGTTTGGAAGAAGAGGCCTTCGTTACAGAAGCCCTCCTGAACCTTCTATAGACGTAGATCCCTATATTTAACTTTTGATGCATGCTCCAACCCTTAATTGGTAATTGTAGCTGATCTAAACCATGATAGCTTACATACCAGGTGCATATAGGTAAGGCTTAATGTAAAATCCCAATCATAAGCCCACCTTAAACCACATAACTGCATGACACATAGAACCAGAGTGGCACGGACTGGAAACCAACCAGCCTTCAACCTTCGATGTGGGGACCTGCTACTCCAATGCTGGTCTTCAACCTTCATCCAAGGGTCGCCTCCTCTGCGTCAATCGAGGGATCCCCTCTACATACTCTTGAGGACTCTGCTCAAAAATGTGACCTGTTTCTTTCATCTTTTAAAACCAAAGTTGACACTATCAGATCTCAGCTCCACAACCTCCCCGTTCTCAGTGTGCCACCCACCCGTCTGCATTCTGGGACCCTAAACAGCTTTGACGAAGTTGTTCAGAGTGAGGTGGAGGCCATCATCAAGAAAATGAAGCCTTCATCCTGCGCCCTGGATCCTTTCCCCTCTTCTCTCATAAAAACCAATCATTCTGCAATAGGCCCACTTATCACTCAAATAATAAATCAGTCTCTACAATCTGGTCATGTTCCACTGCCTCTAAAAACCGCCATCATTAGGCCTCTTCTGAAAAAATCTAATTTGGATCCCGACATTTTTTCTAATTACCGCCCAATTTCACACCTCCCTTTTCTGTCTAAAGTGCTGGAAAAAGCTGTTGCTGCTCAGCTGCAGGACCACCTACAACAACACTCCCTGTATGAGAAGTTCCAGTCTGGATTTAGGGCAGCTCACAGTACAGAGACTGCATTGCTGAGGGTTACCAATGATGTCCTCTTGGCTGCTGACACTGGCTCTCCCTCCATCCTTGTCCTCCTTGACCTCACTGCAGCCTTCGACACTGTGGACCATAATATCCTCCTCCACCGTCTTCATGTGGAGGTCGGTCTCTGCGACACAGTCCTGGACTGGTTCAAATCTTTCCTCTCCAATAGGCTGGAATGTGTTAGTCTTGGCAACGCCACGTCCCAGACAGTTTGTGTCTCCTGTGGTGTCCCTCAGGGGTCGGTTCTGGGGCCCCTGCTGTTTTCCCTTTACATGCTGCCTTTAGGTCAAATTATTAATCAGTTCAACATTTCTTTTCACTGTTATGCCGACGATACACAGCTTTACATCAGGACTGGAGCATCCTCATCTTCCACCTTGTCATCTCCATCTTCACTCACTGCCCTCTCTGCCTGCCTGGAGGCAATTAGGGCATGGATGAATCAGAACTTTCTTCAATTAAACTGCTCCAAGACTGAGGCCATACTGATTGGCACCCCTCACCAGGTACAAACATCTCCTATAACAAGACTTTCCTTTTCTGGACAAGACATCCCCCTCTCCACCTCTGTTACTAATCTTGGAATAAAAATGGACTCCAATCTTACATTTGAAAATCACATTAAGCATCTGTTTAAAACTTGCTTCTTCCATCTTCGAAACATCTCCAGACTTCGCCCATCCCTAACTTTTTCCGATGCTGAGAAGCTCGTCCATGCTTTTGTCTCCTCCAGGCTCGACTACTGCAACTCCCTGTTTATTGGAATCCCTGGCAAAAACCTTCAGAAACTTCAATATATTCAAAACAGTGCAGCAAGGATCTTGTTGAGAGTTCGTAAATTTGAACATATTACGCCAATTCTCCATAACCTTCATTGGCTTCCTGTTGCCTACAGAATTCAGTACAAAACTGCTCTCATTACACATCAATGCTTACACGGAACTTCACCAGATTATCTAAAGGACATTCTTGTTCCATACTCATCCACCCGTTCGCTGCGGTCACAGAACAGCAATCTCCTTCACATTCCGAGAACCAAATTAAGGACCATGGGAGACCGGGCTTTCAGTGTGGCTGCCCCCCGCCTGTGGAACTCTCTTCCTGACTGTCTAAGAGCCCCACAGTCTGTGGTTGACTTTAAGAGCGACTTGAAGACCTTTCTTTTCGACCGAGCATACTCTACCTCCTCATGATTCTACTTTTGATCTTAGCTGATATTGTTATTGATTTTAAATGTTTTATTATTTGTTTTATTGTCTGTTTTATTGTCATTTAATTCTGTTGCTCCTTGTAGCACTTTGAGATTTTCATTAATGAAAAGTGCGTTATAAATTGAATTCATTATTATTATTATTATTATTATTACATACTGATTGAAACAATTGTTGCTGATGAAATCAACAACTCTAATCGTTATGGAATTACCGCTGTGGATTATAAGACTTTGTTTTCCAAAGGATTAAAAGCTTTCCGCTAAGGGATTACCTACGAATAGTATGGAATTTCCAAAAACTTTATGGAATTATAATTTTTGATTTTTTTTTCCACTTGCTGGATTACATCAAGATCAGAGACATTTGGTGGTATCTTTTCATGTTGGACCTCATCCCCGTGGACAGGCGATGAGTTCCAAAAGGGGGGACTGTAGTGATACAACCTTGAGTTTGAAGCACATCTCTGATCGTTCTCAGTAATGAACTTTTTGGGAGTTATTCCTGAAGGGACAATAATACTTTTATTACTTTTAATTTGAATCAAACATCATAAATTAAGTCATCCAGAGACTTCTTTTAATTTGTGTTAATTCAAATGTCATCAATGAATAATTTGTGTTATTTGTATAAGCATTAGTGCAGTTAATGTTTGATAGTCAAGGACTATTTAATTCAAACTGGACATTTTCTCAAAATGTTATTCATGAAGGATTTCTCCTCAAACCTACAGTGAAGATTCAGTGACGCTGTTTATCTCATTTTAGTTTGAGCTCAGGACAATCTCCTCAGAAGAAACTTTTGTTTTTGTCCTAATTAATAATCAGATGAATAATATCTGTTTTTGCTATTATCATTAACATAGGTCCCATATGTGATGCTTAATGACGTTGTTTAAGCAAAATACTGTTGGTTTGATTAAAAGTGTTAAGGCAAAGGAATCAGTTTTATCATAAAATGCTGACATCTGAAACTAACACTTTATCTTTCTGACAAACTAATCTTTTGACCCCCTTTCAACGTGTTGATGTCATTCTCACATCAACTTCTGATGCCATCCGGCCAATCAGAAAATAACACATTTTCTGGGTCACGTCTCAGTTAAAACCTTCACATCTTACTTCTCTCTCGAGTAGTTGCTGGAAGAAAGTTGACATGAATTGACTTTCTCTTTGAAGCTGAGAACTTGGACCAAGCGTCAACGGTCCAGTTCAACAGCCGAATTAATAGCAAGACTGCTGTTAACTCACCTGAGCTTCTAAGCTCCGACCACAATGAGTGTTCACATCCAAGAACACTTTTACTCTTGAAACATCAACCAGACTGCCGTTACTTCAGTGGGTCAAAGGCGGACGTGAGAAGCTACAATCTAAACAGACTGACCTCTCCGGACTTCAAGGATCGATCCATTCTTGGTAGACCGTCAAAAGGTAACGAGTCGCTGATTGTTTACACACCGGACATACGGTACGTCCAGCTGGAGATCGCACGGGGAACGTGTCATGTTCTGGTTATAAACATTCAAGATAGTTCACCCCTTCTTTTCCACCTTTCCTCCTTCTTATGCTAAAAACTTCCCTTTAAACTTTATATCTGTTGTCAGCAACAAACTAAGTTAAGAGTACCTGCAGAAGAAGTAATGTCATCTTTTACTTGTCTGTTGTTCAAAATTTAAATCTGTCGATAGTTAGTTATAGGAAATTCGATCGATCCAAACATGTACAAATGTGTGGTGTAATTTAATGATTTGTTAATTAAATGATTCAGTTCATAAATTGACGTTTCATGTCTTTACATTCTCACCTCCAAGGCACAGAATTATAGGTATTAATCTAAAAAGAGAGAACTCGTGAATATTGATGATAAGTTTGTCAGGTGAAAACCTGATCGATCAATCTATCATCTGGAATATTGTACGGTCAGCAAAACTGACCGCTGCGATATCCCTACACCACCAAGTGACCAATCAGTGCAACTGGACACCAAACCACACCAAAGACACACATAGATTAGGGCTTGTTCTGACACTCCCTGGCTAAGCAAACATGCAGAACCAGAGAGTGGCTTTCAGTGGACTTCTCCCAAGCCAAATATCTGCAAAGTCATAAAACTGACAGACAGACAGAGAGGACACAAACTGCATCATTTGAAAACCCCTTCTGGTGGAATAAAAACACGAAGAATAAAATATTTTATTTCACAACAAACCCCCTTTGGACCTCAATTCCTGAGGTCCATCCCAAAAGAAATAAAATCACACACCTAATAACGCAACTAAACGTATATATAAACAATATTCAATCAGTTTTTTCCAAAATCCTCCAAGTTATAGTTTTTTAACAAAAGCAGTTGTCGCATCACTTCAAGATCCCTTTTTCCAGGGTGGACGTGATAAGTCTAACCGTCAAAGACCTTAAACAATGCACGTAGCAGCACCCGCAAGTTATAAGTATGCCTAAGAAAATAGCCAATGATACCATTATAGATACAAACACCTGTTTCCAGGGACCGAAGATCTTTATCAGCCAATCGTCCAGTGGGTCGTCCAGACCCGAATGAATTTATTAATATGCAAATTGTAGAATATAAGGAAATATATGCAAACTATGAACGATAATAATAGTAAGCGCTTAGGATATTGCAGAATTATGAACCTTAAGTTCCCAAGTTCCTCCTCCAGCAGCAAGGCAGTTGTCTCCCTTGAACACACAAAAATAGAGAAAGAACACAAGATTTATATCACCATCACAGAAACATTAATATACTTTTTGAATGTGCCACACATACTCAGGGGCATTCCCCTGGGTTGCTCGGGAATGTCCTCCTATGTCCCCGAGTTTTCTTCGTGTAATGTGAGACTCTAATATGTAATGTTTTTATCGTTTTAGGTGTCTGTTCTATGTGTGCATATTCCTAGCACCGAGTGGCCCCATTAAACAGAGTCCTTCTGGGCCCGCACGCAACTTTACTCGGCTACTTTGGTCTACCAAGGCACAAGAGTTCGAATGCGACCTCTTCTTGTCGTCCAGCCCAATCCTTTAGCTCCTTCCTGGTTCACGGGCTGGAGCACACTGAACCGCGTGGATCCCCTGGCATTGACACGCACTGCCTGTGGTGTGCGTTCAGCGACCCCACACGGGTCCGTACTTGACCAGGGCTGTCTGGTCTTGCCTCCTGTAAAATCTGTTGAGAAAATCTAAACCACAAACTTTCGACTTGTTAGACTACAACAGGGCCTTCTTGGTTTAACCCAATTCACTCATCTAAGAGAAGGCCCAAACGTGGGTAAATCCATATGAGTTAAATTACTCTCTATTGTCTATCCATAAACCCATTCACAATGGTGCTGATAAGTCAGATTCTAAAACGTAAGCCAATTTCTCCAATGTTATATTAAAATTTGTACCCGGAAATGTGCAATAAAACAAAAATAGAGTTCCATCCTTACCCCCTTAGCTGGAGCATTTCCAGGAACCACCTATAATAAACAGAATGTGCCATAGCAAACAACACCCAACAATCAGTAGTACAAAGAATGAATCATGCATGTTAGTTGGGTTTGGGAGAGACTTAATCTTCATTAGGGTTAGTTATGAGTAGTTTTAAGGCGGTTCATACTTACAAAAAATATTGTACCTTTTCACTCAGCTTATAGCAGAAATTATACACATAACAATAACATAATAATAATATAATAATTAATTCAATTTATAACGCACTTTTCATTACTGAAAATCTCAAAGTGCTACACATATATTGAATGCTACACACATTCATAAACCGGTGGCGGCAGACTACCATGCAAGGTGCTTTCCAGTCCTACCGGGAGCAACTCAGGGTTAAGTGTCTTGCCCAAGGACACAACGACACATGGTGCGGGTCCCGGGAGTCGAACCGCCAACTTTCCGATCGGGAGACGACTGCCCTTACCACTACACGGCCGCCCTAACATCACAAGCGGCGGCAGAGCATAATTAAAAAATAACATAGCAAGCGGCGGCAGAGCATAATTCACAAAACATTGTACACCTGTGGTTCTATACACCTTTTTCCTGAGTCAATAAGTCACATGTCGTCTAGTCAAGTCAATTGCTATAAATCTACAGAACCATCATATTTCTAAACATCCTCTGATCAGGTCCACTTCAGGTTTGAGTGGTTTGAGCCTGCAGGCAGGAAACATTTCCAAGGGGCGTCCCCCATCCTGCTTCACACACATTTCACAGAGGAAAAAAAACAGTGTTGTTAATTGCTCATTTGAAATATGCTTGCATCAATACTCCTTCCTCCATGACATGATTAAAAAACGTTCAAGACCGATGCCGCCTCAATATCAACGCAAGTGAACTTTGTTTATAACGCCAATTTATCAGTTATCCTTAATTAGTTATTTCTAGGAACATTTTTCAACCTAGTTGTTTCTAGGAAACATTTACAATCTAGTTATTTCTAATTAGTTATTTCTAGGGACCAATTCCAACCTCTCTATTTTTAGAAACATCTGTCAGCCCCTTAACCCCCTTTTGAAACAAAACTCTACCTTGTTTCAATTATGCCAAAGTTATTTGGTTAATAAATTGGAAATTGTGTCTAAATTTACCATCCTTTAACCTTAGCACTAGTGTCAGATGTTTCCTAAACCTCAGCCTATTGCCACCAGTAATTTGGTTTTCACAACCATATAGCTAACTGTAATCTACGATATCATCTCATTTTCTTTAAAATTATAATCATTTACCAAAATGTACCCCTTGTGACACATCAGAATCCCAACATGCACTCCGCCAAGGACAACTGCAAAAACAAAAATATAAAAGTTAACTCGTTTTGGGGTCAGGAGCTAGGATCATTTCCCTTGCTTTCCTTAAGCTTCACCACAGAGTTACAGGAACCAGAAGAAGCAAGTCGTCAGATCCACCTGAGCACAGTATAACTAAAAATCATGAAGCCTGCGCTGGCAGGCCCAAATGTGCCTATGTGTTTCATTAAAAATTTATCATAGCAACTGTAGTTTTGATCCCGGCTACTAAGATCAACGACAGATCCTCACAGATCAATATGGGGTGCGGCCTTTGCTGGTGTGAGTGACTTCAGGACCATTTGTTCTCTTGTCTGTTTGGAGAACGTGTTCAGCTTTCTCTTGTTCCAGCCCCCAGTGAGACGTTCACTGGGTTCTGATTCTCGTCCGGACCCCCCAAATCCGGACCGTATATCCTGGCCATTTGTGTCTGATGACCATGTTTTGACAGTTCTTTGAGAAAGTCTTTGCCTCTGCTCGGCTGAAAGTTTTTGTGGACAGTCTTTTGTTCTTTCGGTGCCTTTGTTGTTTTCAGTCGTTCCTTGCGTATGCCCCTCAAAGTTCTTGAGCAAGGTTGCATATGAGTTTGTTCTTCCCAGTGAAGTCACAGTGAGTCAGTTTCTGGACACACCTTCATATTAAATCTGATCCGATCTGATCAATAACCACAGTAGCTGAGATTCAAAAGTCAGATGCTGCATGTGTTTTGACAGAGGCCTATCTTAATGCATATTTACCATTATGTGTTCTGTATAGATGAGGTGGGATTTATAAGACTCACTCTTGCCGTTCCATCAACACTGTTCAATACGTCATGACCTTCAGGAAGATGCTGACAGCAGACA
>JBBPBX010047125.1:0-26299 GCA_038048925.1 Garcialebias charrua | reverse complement strand
GTCATTCTGTACTTTGAGCAGTGCAGATTCAGTGCTGTGACGAGCTCGAAAACCTGACTGAAATTTTTCAAACAGGTTGTTGAGTTCTAGAAAAGATTGAAGTTGAATAAAAACAATCTTTTCTAGGACCTTTGATAGAAATGACAGATGTGAAACTGGTCTGAAATTAGAGAGAGCTGTAGGATCTAGGCCTGGTTTTTTGAGAAGAGGCCTGACCACAGCATGTTTGAAAGCAGATGGCACAAAACCTGAAGATAGACAGCTGTTAATAAATGACAAAACACAAGGACCAATTACATCAAAGGACTGTTTGAACATTTTAGAGGGAATGATGTCCAGAGAACAGTTAGTTGGTTTCATCTGCTGAACCACCTTGGTGAGGTGAGGGAGTGAAACCAGGTCAAATTGGTCAAAAACAGCTGTGGTTATTGCAGACGCACAAGACTGGATGGTGTTGGATGAACTGACAATGTTCTGCCTGATAGAGTCTATTTTGTTGACAAAATAGCTCTGAAAGTCATCGCAGGTAGACTGTGTGGCAGTTTTCAGAACATTGACAGATGGGTTGATGACAGACTGGAGTGTGCTGAAAAGCGTCCGCGGCCGGTTGGAGCTGGTGGAGATTAAATTGGAGAGGTACTGTGATTTGGCCTGTTTCACAGCATTATGATACTCACAGAGACAGTCTCTCAGTATTCCTTGAGATACATGAAGCCGATCGCGCTTCCATTTTCGTTCTGCTTTTCTGCAACGTTGTCGAAGAGCTCGCGTCGTTTCGTTGAGCCATGGTGAAGGTTTGTTCTTTGAAGATGCCTGTTTGATAGGAGCGATGGAGTCCAAGATCGTTGTGCAGGTGTGATGGAAGGAGCTGATGAAGTCCTCAGGATGTAGAGATGGGTCCAGGCTGACAGCAGAGCAGAATTCAGTGCTCTTAAAGGCGTCAGTGAACTCACTTGGAGTGGATGGGGTGATAGAGCGACAGAAACGTGCTGGGAGAATAGCTTTCGGTGCAGGAGAGGTGAAAAATTCGAATAATATGGGAAAATGGTCTGAGATACAGGTGTCCAGGATCTCCACAGCAGGTATTTGTAGGCCGTGGGAGATAATTAAATCGAGTGTATGACCCTGACTGTGTGTGGCCCCCGAGACCGACTGTGACAGGTTGAAAGAGTCCAGGAGGTCCTGAAACTCACATCCAAGCTGATTACTTGGGCAGCAGGTGTGCACGTTGAAGTCACCACAGAAAAGCCAAGAGTCAAACTTTGGCATTAGGTCAGCCAGTAGTTCTGAAAACTCACTGAGAAAGTTTTTGTTGTATTGAGGAGACCGATAAAAGAGGCCGCACAAAATAGGTTTTGCAGATTCCAGCACAAAAATCATACTTTCAAAACTGGAGTAATTTTTCTGAGGCAACAATCGGTACCTGAACGCCTCATTGAAAACTGCAGCCAGCCCCCCTCCTCTTCCTACTCCACGCGGAGCGCTCAGATAAGAGAAGCCAGGTGGGAGGAGTTCAGAGAAGGAGCTGTTGTCTCCAACTTTCTGCCAGGTTTCCGTGATCAAAAACAGATCCAGACGATGAGTGGAGATCAAATCACTTAATATAAAAGTTTTATTTGTGATTGATCTGGCGTTAAACAATGCTGACCGTACAGGAACACAGCCAGTTACGTCACTCTCAGCTCGAGCGAGCGGGCGGAGGTTATGTTTAACGCAGCCTCGCTCCACAGCCCTCACGGGGGGGCAAGATGGAAACTGATCGCTGGCGTCATGATTGATAACAACAAGGCATCTGTTGCGGCGAGCGAAGGAACGACGGACATCAAAGACGCTGAATTCAGGAGGTAAGTCAGCAGTCGGCGTGTTGTGAGACGAGAGATACTTTTTAAATCTCACCAGGAGACCTGCTCTCGTTCCACGTCTTCTGCGCCGCTTGTTGCGTGGCAGCGTGGTCGTGTTGCGTTGTAGGTAGGCAGGAATGGACGCCAAGAAAGGTGGAGGTGGAGGAGGCTTGAAATGTCCATATTTGCCAGTAGCCGGTGTGTTGATCAGCGAGTCTTTGAGACTTAGAAGAGTTGAGCGATCATAGACCAGGAGCGAGGATGCATCGTCGATGAAAAAAAGGCAGAACACGAACAACAGTGAAAAGTACAGGAGAGCATGTAGACGGCGTTCCATCAGCAAAGGCGCCATCTTGTATGCTCATACCTTCTCCACCTTCAACTCCTCCAACCCAGATGATCTTGTCACA
Source organism: Garcialebias charrua (assembly GCA_038048925.1). NCBI lineage: Eukaryota > Metazoa > Chordata > Actinopteri > Cyprinodontiformes > Rivulidae > Garcialebias > Garcialebias charrua. The sequence goes on along the minus strand of JBBPBX010047125.1, from coordinate 24,048 downwards.
TTCTACAACACCAGCCTCACCAACATCTTTAACTCGGTTGCTCCTTTGAAAACCAAGACTGTTTCCTTCTCCAACTCTGCACCCTGGTTCACTCCAGAACTCCGCTCCCTGAAATCCAAAGGTCGGCGGCTACAGCGTCTCTATAAAAAATCCGGTCTCACAATTCACAAGGAACTTTATGCAAACCACATCATCGATTACAAGAACAGTATTTCTCAAGCCAAATCCAGCTACTTCTCAGACATCATCAGTTCCAATGTTGGCAATTCAAATACATTGTTCTCTCTCCTTCACCGTTCTGTCTCATCTCCTAACTCTCTACTCTCTCACATGGTTTCCACAGAATTTTGCAACTCCCTGATGTCATATTTCAATGAAAAGATTATTTCAATTCATAAACACCTTGGACCAAATACTGCCCCCAGCATCCATGTTGAACTCCCCCCTCCCTTTGTTTCTACATGTAAGGACCGACTGAACCCAGAGTGGTATGAGACCAGAACAGAGGCAAAAGTCAGGGTAACAATTATTTACAGTGTTTATTATGTACAGGTGATAAATGGAACACTTGGGGTCTTGGGAGTGCCTGGAAGAGAGAACAGGGTCAGGGTCCTTCTGGTGGGGTAGGTGGGTCAAAAACTGATGCTCTGTTTGTTATCTTACAGGGGGATGTTGGGTTGAGGTTCTGAAAGGACTCAGGACTCCAGAGTGGTTTGGCAAGCGAGTGGCAACAAGGCAGAAACTGGCAGACAGAAATCAGGATCCAAGGATTCACAAAACTGTGGACACAAGATCAAAAGGTAAGAACTCTTATCAGATTGATATTCACTGGCTGAAGTCATAAATACCGATTGAGGTACAATGCTCCAGCATTGGATCTCACTGGACTGCAGCCTTAAGTAGTGAAGTTCCTCATTAGATGGATGACCGTCAGCTGGTGTCAATTGGCGGCCATCTTGGAGAGGGCTACAGACAGTGGGATTCCGACACTACAATTTTTTTTGCTTTGCTTTGTTTTGTTTTGTTTTTTGAATGTCCAGAGGACCAGACTTAGCTTTTTTAGATCCCCCCTCCCTCCCTCCCTTTCTCTGTCTTCTCCCTCCCCTCTGCTGATGACATTGCTGACATTATCAGCAAGTCCAAGTCCTCATCCTGTCAACTTGACCCATTTCCCACAGTTCTTGTTAAATCCTGTCTCCCGTCTCTGCTCCCTATCATCACTAATATCATCCACTCCTCCCTAACCTCTGGCATTGTTCCCACAGCCTTCAAATCTGCTGCCATCACCCCCATCATCAAGAAACCAGGTCTTGACTTCACCAACTTCAATAATCTTCGTCCGATCTCCAATCTGCCCTTCATCTCCAAGAATCTTTAAAAAACTGTTGCTAGTCAACTTCACTCTCACCTGTCCAACAATAACATTTATGAGTTTCAATCCGGTTTTCGCCCCCACCATAGCACCGAAACACTCTAATAAAATTACTAATGACCTTCTTCTTGCTGCTGACTCTGGTCTTCTGTCCATCCTCATTCTTCTTGATCTAAGTTCTGCCTTCGACACCATCTGTCATTCTATCCTCCTCAACAGACTAACCTCCATTGGCATCTCAGGTACCCCGTTAGACTGGTTCAACTCCTATCTCTCTGACCGCACTCAATTCATTCAGCTTAAATCCTTCCGTTCCCAGTCTTCCCCTGTCTCCACGGGTGTCCCCCAAGGCTCTGTCCTCGGACCCCTCCTCTTCATCATTTACCTCCTTCCTCTAGGTCACATCTTCCGCAAATACGGCGTCCATTTCCACTGTTATGCTGATGACACACAGCTCTACTTGTCATCAAAACCAAACTCCACCCACCCACCCTCCATCCTCACCGACTGTCTCAATGAGCTAAATCACTGGTTTTCTAACAATTTCCTTCAACTAAACAGCAACAAAACAGAAATCATTCTTGTTGGTACCAAAAACTCTATTTCAAAATCAGAACATCTTCTCGTCCCCCTTAACAACTCTCTGCTATCCCCCTCCCCTCAGGTCAAGGTCATCCTCGACACCACTCTCTTCTTCACTTCACACATCAACAATGTTACTTGGTCTGCCTATTTCCACCTCCTTAATATTAACCGTCTCTGTCCTTCTCTCACACCCCACTCCACAGCCATCCTTGTGCACAGTCTTGTGACTTCCTGTATCGATTACTGCAACTCCCTTCTCAATGGCCTCCACAACAAATCTCTCCACAAGTTACAGATGGTCCAGAACTCAGCTGCCCGTGTCATCACTCAAACCTCCTACTATAACCACATCACTCCTGTCCTGCAGCAGCTCCACTGGCTCCCGGTTAAATCACGCATCATCTTCAAAATTCTACTTCTCACGTTCAAAGCTATCCACAACCTTGCCCCTCCTTATCTATCTGACCTCCTACAAATCTCCATCCCATCACGCTCTCTCAGATCCTCCTCTTCGCTACATCTCCATGTACCCTCTGCCCGCCTCTCCACCATGGGGAGCAGGGCCTTCACCTGCTCTGCCCCTCACCTCTGGAACGCTCTACCGCCAGACCTTCGAAACACCACCTCCCTTTCTCTGTTCAAGACTGCCCTGAAAACACATCTCTTTAGACTAGCTTATCATTAACTTTACTAAATGTATTTTTATTATTTTGTATTTTATAATCTTTATGTATTTTATATTTCAATTTGTCACTGATAATGTTTGAACTGTATTTGTTTGTTAAGTGTCCTTGGGTGTCTTGAAAGGCGCTTTTAAATAAAATGATCATTATTATTATTATTATTATTCCTGTCTCCTCTCTTCAGTCCTCTCACTGTCATATTTCTTCTTGGCTAATCTCTTACTTTGAATGGCATCCTACACTTCACTATACCACCACCAGGTTTCCTTATCATCAATTCTCTGTCTGTGATGAGTTCCAATGCCTGCAGCTCTACCTCCTGATTGGCCGCTGATTTCCACCAGCTGGCGGCCATCCATCTGATGAGGACCTTCCACTATTTAAGGCTGCAGTCTAGTGTGACTCATCGCTGGAGCATTGATTCCTGTTTATGGTATTTATGCTTTCAGCCAGTCTTGTGTTCAATGCGAAAGAAACTTACCTCCTTTTTTGTGCCTACAGTCATCCTGTCTCCTCGACTCCTGTTTGGTTCTGAACTCCTGTGGTCCTGGTTCCAGTCCTCCGTGCCTTGCCTTCCAGCCACACGCCCATCCAACCTATGCCAACTATTCCCCTGGACTCTGTCTCTGGTGATCTCTGGTGGATCTCACCTACACTCAGCACCTCCATCTGTAAGGAAATACAAACGATCACAATAGAACGTTGCAAGTGGACTCCACTGATCCAACTCTTTCCCCCAGGATCTCCAAGAGATGAACCACTGTAAATAATTGCACTGTGAATAATAAACATCACTATTCTTTGTAACTGTATCTTGTCCTTTCTGGTCTCGTACAACTCTGGGTTCCCCGAGCCATGACAGAAATGCTCCAGCCAGACAACACCCAGAATGAGACCAGAAATCAACAGACTGCCTCCTCATCCGAGACGGACCGCATCAATCAACTCGAAGGAATGCTACGTCGGATTCTTACACAACAACAGGAGGCTCAGGACAATATGAGAGAACTGGGAGGTATGGTGTTTTCTCTTAACCAAAAACTCTCACTCTCCCCAGCTTCTAAAACGCCTCCAGTGTCCAAGACGGAACCTAAGGACTATGCCTCGAACCAACAGGTAATTACCAAGCCGTCAAAATATTTCTCCGGCGACCCTAGCCTGTGTGGAGGGCTTTTGTTACAAATTAAACTCGCCTTCAAGGGAGCACCACAGTTATATTCAACCAACATCGCCAAAATAACATATTTCACCAACCAGTTGAAAGGTGATGCACTTCGTTGGGTTAATTCATTCCTACAATTCCATGAATTGGACTACGTTTCATTTGATACCTTGTTAGGAGAGTTTCGCCGAATTTTTGACCGTCCCTTGCAGATGCCCAACGCCATAAAGCGACTCCTGGGGCTACGTCAGGGCCGGCGACCAGTGGCTGAATACGCCCTCGAGTTCCGCATCATCGCAGCACAAACTGGGTGGCCCGACACAGCGTTGCAAGGTACTTTCCTAAATTCTCTTTCTGACCCTTTAAAGGACCAAATCGCCACAAGAGACGAACCAGAGGGCTTTGACGAGCTGATCGAGCTGGCTATCTCAATCGATGAGCGCTTCCGGGAACGAAGAAGAGAACGGGACTACACCTCCCACAACAGCTCCACTTCCGGGTTCACGACACCAGGTGAGCCCCATGCCTACAAAGGTCCGTTAGCGAACTACAAGAAACAAGAGGCACCCATTGCCGGTCCGTCCCCTAGACCTCCAGTAGAGAAGTATTCTGCCTGAATCTGAACCAATGCAGATTGGCAGAACTCGTTTAACCCCCGAAGAGAGACAGAGACGTTTCAATTCCAAGCTTTGTATGTATTGTGGCAGATCTGGCCATTTCCTTGCAAATTGTCCATTTAGGGGAAACGAGAACGCCCACCAGTAAGGAGAACTTTACTGGTGGGTACTTCAGCATTCTGTTCTGCACATCGTTTAATGCTCCCTACCATCATCCAAATAAATCATGATCGTCACTCTGTGTCAGCTCTTATTGACTCTGGTGCAGAACAAAATTTAATAAGTTTGGATCTAGTCAGAAAATTTTCACTGCCCACTCTTGAAATTCCTTCCATTTCTATTGCTGGAGTTACTGGTGAGACCTTAGCCCGTATCTGCAGTAAAACTGTTAAATTACACCTGATAACATCAGGAAATCATCATGAGATGACAGATTTTTTCGTGTTTGAGTCTCCCCGCACCCAATTGATCTTGGGTTACCCATGGCTTCAAGAACATAACCCACACATAAACTGGAAATTGAGAAGAATTGAAGAATGGAGCGATAATTGTTTAAAAAACTGTCTATGCTCTGCCATCACTGCCCAACCTCCTGAAAGTACACCTAAAGAGGCAACTGACATTTCCATGGTTCCCCCTGTTTATCACGACCTGGCCCCGGTGTTTGACAAACTGCGAGCTCTTTCTCTTCCTCCTCACCGACCTCACGATTGTGCAATCGACCTCCTTCCTGGGTCACCCCTGCCTGCCAGTTGATTGTACAATCTGTTGAGTCCTGAACGTGAATCCATGAGAAACTATATTGAAGAGTCCTTAGCTTCAGGCATTGTTCGGCCCTCCACTTCTCCTGTGGGGGCGGGATTCTTTTTCGTCTCCAAGAAAGACGGGGCTCTTCGTCCCTGCATCGATTATCGGGGTCTTAATAACATCACAGTTAAAAACAAATATCCGCTCCCTCTCATTGACTCCATCCACGAACAACTACAATCTGCCACTATCTTTACGAAACTAGACCTCAGGAATGCATACCATCTGGTTCGTATAAGGGAGGGAGACGAATGGAAAACTGCTTTTAAGACCCCGCTTGGACATTTTGAGTATCTAGTCATGCCATTTGGGTTGACCAACGCCCCTGCTGTTTTTCAAGCCCTGGTGAATGACGTGCTCCGGGACTTCATTGGTGATTTCGTTTTTGTGTATTTAGACGACATTCTCATCTACTCCAGGGATTTAAAGGAGCACATTCAAAGGGTTAGGATCATGTTACAGAGAATACATGAGAACCAACTGTTTGTTAAAGGGGAGAAGTGTGAGTTCCACGTCACCTCCGTATCTTTCTTGGGCTTCATATTTGAAGGAGGTTGTTACAGAACTGACCCAGCTAAGATTGTGGCTGTGGTAGACTGGCCAGTTCCCGATTCTAGGAAACAGCTCCAGCGTTTCCTTGGGTTTGTCAACTTTTATAGAAGATTCATAAAAGATTACAGCCGAATTGCTTCTCCTCTCTCCCAACTAACATCCACCAACATAGTGTTCAAGTGGAACCCTGAGGCTAATGCCGCATTTAACAAGCTCAAATCATTGTTTTCCTTAGCACCAGTTTTGTGCCACCCAGATCCCAAGCGCCAATTCATCCTGGAAGTGGATGCCTCGGACTCAGGAGTTGGAGCGGTACTCTCCCAAAGGTCTCCAACGGACAATAAGGTACACCCGTGTGCATTTTTCTCTAAACGTTTATCCCCTGCTGAAAAGAACTATGATGTGGGAAATCGGGAGCTACTGGCCGTCAAGTTGGCATTAGAAGAGTGGCGTCACTGGTTGGAAGGCACGATAGCCCCCTTTCTAATATGGACTGATCACAAGAATCTCACGTACCTCAGGGATGCGAAGCGGTTAACTCCTAGACAAGCACGTTGGTCTCTGTTCTTTGACCGTTCAACTACATCTTGACTTACAGACCCGGTTCAAAGAACATCAAACCTGATGCTCTCTCCCGACAGTTCACCTCCCCAGACAGTACAGAGACAGAAGAAAGCATCATTTCCCTTGCTTGTGTGGTAGGAACCCTCACATGGGACATTGAGAATGAGGTATGTGAGGCTCAGAAAGATGAACCTGATCCTGGCACTGGACCCCCCAGGACCCTCTTCGTTCCCTCTGGTATGAGGGCCAAGGTATTGAACTGGTTACACACCCATAAGTTTTCCTGTCATCCTGGTGCTTCTCGTATGATCTCTCTTACCAAGGTTCATTTTTGGTGGCCCAACCTCACCGACGATGTGAAGGAATTTGTAGCAGCCTGTCTCACTTGTGCTCGCAATAAGACTAGCAATCAACCAACAGCCAGCCTGCTACAACCCCTACCAACTCCTAGTCGTCCTTGGTCTCACATTTCGGTGGACTTTGTCACGGGTCTGCCCCTCAGTGAAGGTAACACCACCCTTCTGACAATTGTTGACAGATTCTCTAAGGCGGCTCATTTTGTTCCCCTGCTTAAGCTCTCTTCTGCGCTTGAGACCGACCAGTTAATGGTCCAGCACGTTTTCAGACTCCATGGGATTCTCTCAGATGTGGTCTCGGACCGTGGTCCCCAATTTGTCTCCCAGGTCTGGCAAGCTTTCTGCAGGACGTTGGGGGCGTCCTCTAGCCTCACATCTGGACACCACTCGCAATCCAATGGCCAGGCTGAGCGCTGTAATCAAGACCTCAAGACTACTCTTTGTTGTGTCATCGAGAGGAATCCCTCGGCCTGGAGCCAACACCTGGTGTGGGTTGAGTATGCCCACAATACACTTAAATCGTCTGCCACAGGTCTGTCCCCTTTTGAAGCCTCCCTTGGTTATGCCCCGCCGCTTTTTCCCAGCCAAGAGACCGACATCTCTGTCCCCTCTGTGCAACGTCATTTTCGCCGATGTCGTCGTGTCTGGCGACAGGTTAAGACTGCTCTGACCCGGACGGCGGCCCGAAATAAACTGTTTGCCGATCGCCACCATGCGTTGGCTCCTGTCTACCAGGTGGGTCAGGAGGTGTGGCTCTCCACCAGGAACATCAACCTCAAGGACACGCCTAGGAAGATGGTACCTCGGTTCATTGGTCCTTTTCCTATTACCAAGGTTGTCAATCCTTCTGCTATGCGTCTGCGACTTCCTCGTTCCATGAGAGTCCATCCTACCTTCCACGTCTCTCAGGTCAAGACAGTTTCTACGACTCCCCTGTGCCCTCCTGCTGACCTCCCTCCGCCTGCCCGATTGATTGACAATCACCCTGCCTTCAGCGTCAGGACTATTCTGGACGTGCGACGTCGGGGACGTGGGTTCCAGTATCTTGTTGACTGGGAGGGTTATGGACCCGAGGAGCGATCGTGGATCCCTCGGTCCTTCATCTTGGACCCCAGCCTCATCACGACGTTCTTCAGGGATCACCCCGAGAAGTGTCTCAGGCCGCCTGGGGGCGGTTCTTGAAGGGGGGGGGTACTGTGATGAGTTCCACTGCCTGCAGCTCTACCTCCTGATTGGCCGCTGATTTCCACCAGCTGGCGGCCATCCATCTGATGAGGACCTTCCACCATTTAAGGCTGCAGTCTAGTGTGACTCATCGCTGGAGCATTGATTCCTGTTTATGGTATTTATGCTTTCAGCCAGTCTTGTGTTCAATGCGAAAGAAACTTACCTCCTTTTTTGTGCCTACAGTCATCCTGTCTCCTCGACTCCTGTTTGGTTCTGAACTCCCGTGGTCCTGGTTCCAGTCCTCCGTGCCTTGCCTTCCAGTCACACGCCCATCCAACCTGTGCCGACTATTCCCCTGGACTCTGTCTCTGGTGATCTCTGGTGGATCTCACCTATACTCAGCACCTCCATCTGTAAGGAAATACAAACAATCACAATAGAACGCTGCAAGTGGACTCCACTGATCCAACTATCTTTCCCCCAAGATCTCCAAGAGATGAACCACTGTAAATAATTGCACTGTGAATAATAAACATCACTATTCTTTCTAACCGTATCTTGTCCTTTCTGGTCTCGTACAACTCTGGGTTCCCCGAGCCGTGACACTGTCCAGATGACTCACCAAGTACCTTCCTACCTGTCTCTTTAATTACTGTTGCTGTAGTAGCCCAGTCATTTGGGAGCTCTTTCTTACCACCCAGAGCTTTTAACAGGTCCTCTCAACATTTCTCACAACATTATTCCTTCTTCAACTTCCACCATTTGCTCTTCTTCTCTGGTTTTACTTTTTTTCTCATCTTTACAACAACAGTCATTCTACACAACCATCCGATACTGTCTGGCCACGCTCTCCCCTGCCACAACCTTACAGTCTCCAATCTCCCTCAGGTTTCCTCTTCTACACAGAATGTAGTCAACCTGCGTACTCCTTCCTCTACTCTTATAGGTCACTCTATGTTCCTCCTTCTTTTGGAAATAGGTGTTGACTACAGCCATTTCCATTCTCTTGGCAATATCCACCACCATCTGTCCTTCCTGGTTTCTTTCCTTGACACCAAACCTACCCATCACTTCCTCATCCCCTCTGTTTCCTTCACCAACATGTCCATTCAGGTCTGCTCCAATCACCACTCTTTCCTCCCTGGAATACTCTCTATCACTTCATCCAGATCTTTCCAAAATGTATCTTTCTCCTCCCCATCACATCCAACCTGTGGAGCATAACCACTGACTATGTTTAGCATCAGACCTTCTACTTCTACCTTCAGGCACATCACCCTATCTGACACTCTCTTCACCTCTACTACATTCTTTGCCAACTCCTCCTTCAGGACCACCCCTACTCCATTCCTCTTTCTATCCACACCATGGTAAAACAGTTTGAACCCTGCTCCAATGCTGCGGCCTTGCTGCCCTTCCACTTGGTCTCTTGGACACATAAAACATCTACCTTTCTTCTCTGCATCATGTCAGCCAGCTCTCTACCTTTGCCTGTCATTGTCCCCACATTTAGAGTTGCAACCCTCAGTCCTACATTCTTCACTTTCCTCCTCTCCCTCTGTCTCCTGACACGTTTCCCTCCTTGGGGTCTTTGACTAACAGTAGCACAATTTCCGCCGGCACCCTGTTTGTCAACAGCACCGGTGGCAGTCGTTGTTAGCCTGGCCCTCGCCTTCCTGCACAGCTCCGCTCAATTCTCATTTCCCTTCACTGCACAGTCTGGGACTTCTCTCATATACAAGGATTTCTCTGGTAGATTTTTGACCGGACCAATCAGAGAACAGAAGGGGCAGAGTTTTTGGCCCCTAACCTACGCCCCCACCTGTCCCAGCGCAGCCAGCTCGCAGCCGCATGTTCTCATTCAAAGCGATGCAGGACTGTTGTATAAATGACACAAATGTATTAATTTCCCCTTCTTAATCCCTTATCTGGAGTTTTCTTTTGTTTTTTTGGCCAAAAGTCAAGTGTTCGCTCCCTCCTCCCTCCTCCTCCTCCTCCTCTCCCTCCGCTGATAAGGAAATGCCCCCACCTGTCCCAGCGCGCAGCCAGCTCGCAGCCGCATGTTCTCATTCAAAGCGATGCAGGACTGTTTTATATGTGACACAAATTTATTAATTTCCCCTTCTTAATCCCTTATCTGGAGTTTTCTTTTGTTTTTTTCCCAAAAGTCAAGTGTTCGCTCCCTCCTCCCTCCTCCTCCTCTCCCTCCGCTGAACAAGGAAATGCCTCACGAGAGAATTAAAGTCAGGTTTTAAGTTGCTGCCCGAGTCCCATCAGATTTCCTGGTCTTCTGGTGTGTTGGACCAGCGCTCCATGGTTTTATTTTATTTTATTAGGACGTTTTATTATCATATAAACACAGAATATACAACGGAGCGAGAGAAAATTCAGCAGGAGGCGGAGCTGAAGTCAAGTTCAGAAGACCACGGGGGAGCAGCCATCAGCAGAGCCCACGCCTCCAGCAAGAATCGTTTTTAAATGGAGAAAGTCCAGACCCTTGTCTGAAGCGAAGTGAAGGACACACTGAAAAAAACAATCTATAGAATTTACCCAAAAAAGGTGAGGTAACAATTTGCACTCAGTTTAATTGGGTACATTTCACTAAATAATTTTAGTAAATTGTATCAAATGTCATCAGCTCTGAAACACCAATGTAAATTAGGTAAAATCTACCTAACTTTTTTGGATACATTTAAATACCAATTACCTTAAAATTTTTAGTAATAGTAATGCTTTTTTTTTAGCGTGGATGCACTTAAGTTTATTTAGGTAAATTTAACTAAACAATTTTAGTAAACTATGTCTAATGCCAACAGCTCTGAAACACTAAAATAAATTAGGTAAAGTCTACATAACTCTTTTGGATATATTTAAATACTATTTTACCTTTAAAATTTTAGTAAAAGTAATGCTTTGTGTTATTGTGGATGTACTTCATAATTTTACATAATTATAAACTATAAATAGCCATTATCTAGTATCTACTATGTGAAAGAATTACACAAAAATGCATTTCAGACAGTAAAATTTCAAAAATTTCAGACAGTAAAATTTCAAATAAATTTTGATTTAATGAACAACATGCTCAACAAACAGTACCAAACAATCTCATATACTCATTTCCAGCACCTTGAACTGTGCTACATTTTCTTAGCAAAATTTGCACATGTTTTGAATCTTGAACAGTTTTTCAACAATGCATACGCAACAGGGCTGCATAATTATTGCCAAACACAAACATCTCAACAAGATTCACCCCCCCAAAAAAATCCCTTAATCAGTGAGTCATTACCTGTACTTTATTTTTTAAGAACAATAAACCTTTGCTCTGGAGCAGCAGACATTTATAAATGGATGGACACAAACATACATACATACACACACATACACACACAACACAACACACACACACATACACACACACATACACAACATACACACACACACACACACATACAAATAAAATAAATACATACATACACACATAACACACATACATACACACACACACACACACACACAAATAAATAAAATAAATACATACATACACACATAAATAAAATAAATACATACATAAATACAAATAAATAAAATGAATACATACATAAACACATAAATAAAATAAATACATACATAAATACACACTTAAAAAGCACCACATAAACTAAACTAAAAATGGAAAACTTTACTTTATATTTTAATTGACCATTTCTTTCTCCCAGCTTAGTTCCAACAAATTATATATTGTAGCACCATAATTTACATTTTACAGTTTTTAAAATACATATATTTTTGTTTTTCCTTTTACTTCTACATTTGTGTCTTTTAAATGTTTATATTTATTGAAAGAAAAATCTTGAAGTCTTTATTTTCATGTGTTGTTTGACATTTCTCACACTTGTTTTTACATTACCTTCAGCATGTCTGCTTCATTATGCAAATAAGGTGGGCTGTCCATCTTGATTCAGCTCCTCTATTGGTCAACAGACAGGAAGAAGCAGAATCAATGTGCAGACCGACTGTACATGCTTGTGGTTAAACGTTAAACTAAGCTGATGCAGCAAAAGCATGCAGTCTGTCTGCACATCGATTCTGATCCTTCCTGTCTGTCGACCAATGGGAGAGGAGCAGACTCAAAGCACAAATGCATAAGTTAATGTAAAAACAACATCGAAATAAAGACTTGTGGTCAAGAAATATAAAAAATATATAAAAAATGTGTCCAAGTAACAGGAAAAAACAGTAAAGTAAATTATGTGCTAAAACATAATTTATTGGAACTAAGCTGAAAAAATCAAGACTGCCAATAAAATTATAAAAAATAAGTTAAAGTTCTCTTTTTTAATTTAATTTGAGCATTTTAAGTGGATTTATTTATTTATTGATCTATTTATATACTTCTGCTTTATTTATAATTATGTCAGTTTTGGCTCTCTACATGTTAGCTACCTGTCAGTTCAAAGTATCCGTAATCTGTGTGTCACAGGGAGGATTTTGGAACACAACGTTTCAAATATTTCTGAGAACCAGCAGAAATAAAAATAACCGAACAAACATGTACTTTGCAAATCTATAAAACTCAAATACAGTAACTGATTAAAACGTTCTGTTCGTGGAATTATTAAATAAAAACTTACATGCAATCCATGAGTTTTCCTTTGAGAGTGTGGACCTTTCTGCATAGCTTTGCTCCATCAAGCTCCAGCAAAAGTTTTTGGAAAACATCAAATGTGTTTTTAAGCGTCTTTGGATACTCGAGGTTGAGGGCGTAGATCAGACCCATCAACAGAACACATGCTTTTGTTCTGTTTCCACACCCATTGAGGACTCGGTTTCCCTCAATCACGACAGACACTTCTGCAGGATCCTCCTCGGCCATTGGATTATGGATCACAAGGACCTTCATGGTTTGGTCCACGTAGTCCTCTTGTTCGTCCTTCATGTTTGGTTGTAAAAAAAAAAAAAAACAGGGACCACTTTAAATATAGTATATCAGCAACAAGATGTTTCAATATAAATCAGTTTTCTTGTTCAACACAAGCTGATTATTGTGTATCAATCAGAAAACCAACTTTATTTAAAGCTCTCAACAACCAAGCTCCATCTTATATTAAAGATCTTATTGTTCTATATTTTCCTAATAGAGCACTTCACTGTCGGACTGCAGGTTTACTTCTGGTTCCTAGATTTTCTAAAATGGGAGGCTGAGCTTTTAGTTATTAAGCTGCTCTCTTGTGGAACCAACTTCCAGTTTCTGTCTGTGAGGGACACACTGACATGGAGATGCAGTATAACTGAGCCGAACTAATCCGAGCAGAAACGAGCCGAGCTGAGCTGTGCCTCTGGAGATATGTGCCTCATGTGGCTCTGAAGGTTCAGGTCAGAGTCCATCACTACACCCAGATTTTGGGAATGACTGCTAGTTTCTAGCTGTAGCAACTGAAGTTGTGCATTGACTTGATTAGATCGTTACTCTTTAGGTGTAGTGTGAAAAAAAAGGAGATGAAAGAAGATGACAAGAAAGGAGAGAAAAAAACGTGAACATCTTGAGATGATCAGTCATTTCATAACATACCTGGCAGTCAAGGAAGAGATCTTCTTGGTTTTCTCCAAGGTACTCAATAAGACCACGAATGACAGCATCTCTTCTTATCTCAACACTCTGGGACTGTAAATAAATGTATAAAAATGTGTTTAGTCACTTTAAAAAGGTGCCTTAAATTCATTCAACCTTTATTTAGTCAGGTAAATCTTGTCAGGTAAATCTAAATGTTTAGTGAAAATGTGTACAGCTTAAGTCAAAGGTGTTTATACTATTACATTTCAGAAAATGAAACATTTTGAACATTTCACTTTTTTTGTTGTTAAACTAATTTAGCAAGAAGGTGGGTACCAGTACTTTATGGATGACAATATAATTGTTTCCAACAAATTCAAATTCAACCAATTCAATCTACAGTGCATCCAGAAAATAGTGGCCAAAAACCACAGTCCAGACTTGAATCTGATTCAATATCGCTGGAGATATTTTAAAATGGCCGCTGAAAACTGCAAAGAAGAATAGCCAAAATTGCCTAAAGATAAATACGCCAAGTTTGTGGCATCATATTCAAACGACTTAAAGCTGGTTTTGTCGACAAAGGTAGATCCACAACGTACTTCCATCTTGAAAGTGTAGTGGCTTTCATTGTACCGTGGCGGTGCACCACAATCAATTACATGTAGCGGAAACGCTGTATATATATATATTTTTTTTTTTTTACAAAAGTTTTGTGTACGGTAGTAGTTAAGCCATTTTTACAATTCCAACTTCCAATTAAAGCTGCAAGCAGCATTGAGGCCCGAAGCAGCTTAGCGCCGCTCGGACCTTATTGAGGCGACCGCGCGAGCTCCAGCTCGTCCGCTCGGTCGCCATTTCGAAGTCTCTCGTGTCTACTCCGCACCAGGGGTGCACACGCACAATAAATCTGGTTCAGATCGGATGATGTCTCACTGAGATATAACAGTTTGAATAATCTAGGGGGCGCTCTGGAGTCACATGTTAAACCACAATATCAATGTGTCCACAAGGTCTCACTGATGATACACGATAAATCTGGTTCAGATCGGATGATGTCTCACTGAGATAGAACAGTTTGAATAATCTAGGGGGCGCTATGGAGTTATATGTTAAACCACAATATCAATGTGTCCACAAGGGCTCACTGATTATTCACAATAAATTTGGTTCAGATCGGATGATGTCTCACTGAGATATAACAGTTTGAATAATCTAGGGGGCGCTATGGAGTTATATGTTAAACCACAAAATCAATGTGTCCACAAGGGCTCCCTGATGATGCACAATAAATCTGGTTCAGATCGGATGATGTATCACTAAGATATAACTATAGAAATAATGTAGGGGGCGCACTTGAGTTAAATGTTAGCCCACCATATCAATGTGTCCACAAGGGCTCACTGATGATGCACAATAAATCTGGTTCAGATCGGATGATGTATCACTGAGATATAACAGTTTGAATAATCTAGGGGGCGCTCTGGAGTCATATGTTAAACCACAATATCAATGTGTCCACAATGTCTCAATGATGATACACAATAAATCTGGTTCAGATCGGATGATGTATCACTGAGATATAACTATAGAAATAATGTAGGGGGCGCACTTGAGTCAAATGTTAGCCCACCTTATCAATGTGTCCACAAGGACTCACTGATGATGCACAATAAATCTGGTTCAGATCGGATGATGTCTCACTGAGATATAACAGTTTGAATAATCTAGGGGGCGCTCTGGAGTCACATGTTAAACCACAATATCAATGTGTCCACAAGGTCTCACTGATGATACACGATAAATCTGGTTCAGATCGGATGATGTCTCACTGAGATATAACAGTTTGAATAATCTAGGGGGCGCTATGGAGTTATATGTTAAACCACAATATCAATGTGTCCACAAGGGCTCACTGATTATTCACAATAAATTTGGTTCAGATCGGATGATGTATCACTGAGATATAACTATAGAAATAATGTAGGGGGCGCACTTGAGTCAAATGTTAGCCCACCTTGTCAACGTGTCCACAAGGGCTCATTGATGATACACAATAAATCTGGTTCAGATCAGATGATGTCTCACTGAGATATAACAGTTTGAGTAATCTAGGGGGCGCTCTGGAGTCATATGTTAAACCACAATATCAATGTGTCCACAATGTCTCACTGATGATACACAATAAATCTGGTTCAGATCGGATGATGTATCACTGAGATATAACTATAGAAATAATGTAGGGGGCGCACTTGAGTCAAATGTTAGCCCACCTTATCAATGTGTCCACAAGGACTCACTGATGATGCACAATAAATCTGGTTCAGATCGGATGATGTCTCACTGAGATATAACAGTTTGAATAATCTAGGGGGCGCTCTGGAGTTATATGTTAAACCACAATATCAATGTGTCCACAAGGGCTCACTGATGATGCACAATAAATCTGGTTCAGATCGGATGATGTATCACTGAGATATAACTATAGAAATAATGTAGGGGGCGCACTTGAGTCAAATGTTAGCCCACCATATCAATGTGTCCACAAGGGCTCACTGATGATGCACAATAAATCTGGTTCAGATCGGATGATGTATCACTAAGATATAACAGTTTGAATAATCTAGGGGGCGCTCTGGAGTCATATGTTAAACAACAATATCAATGTGTCCACAAGGGCTCACTGATTATGCACAATAAATCTGGTTCAGATCGGATGATGTATTACTGAGATATAACTGTAGAAATAATGTAGGGGGCGCACTTGAGTTAAATGTTAGCCCACCATATCAATGTGTCCACAAGGGCTCATTGATGATGCACAGTAAATCTGGTTCAGATCGGATGATGTATCACTGAGATATAACTATAGAAATAATGTAGGGGGCGCACTTGAGTCAAATGTTAGCCCACCATATCAATGTGTCCACAAGGGCTCACTGATGATGCACAATAAATCTGGTTCAGATCGGATGATGTATCACTGAGATATAACAGTTTGAATAATCTAGGGGGCGCTCTGGAGTCATATGTTAAACAACAATATCAATGTGTCCACAAGGTCTCACTGATTATGCACAATAAATCTGGTTCAGATCGGATGATGTATCACTGAGATGGGACTATAGAAATAATGTAGGGGATGCATGAAGCGCAAGTTTGAGGCCTGGCCACGCCGCTTTAGCATAAACGAAAACGCAAACTTTTGATAACTTTTACTGTCCAATGTGTTAAGGGCATGTTAACCAAGTTTAAATGCAATCCTTCAAAATCCCTAAGAGGAGTTTGTTTAAATACGCAATTCAAAAACATTGGAAAATTACCTTTGACCCAAAATGGCCGACTTCCTGTTGGCTTTGGACCATTGCTCCAAGAGACTTTTTTGTAGCTCCTGATGAGATACACATGTGTACCAAGTTTCATTATTCTGGGATAAAGCATGGCTGGGGGCTGTTTTTTTTAAATATTCTAGAGGGTGCTGTTGAGGAATTAGGCCACGCCCACCAATTATTACAATGGAATCCTGCAGGGGGGTGAACAAGGATCGATGTCAGTGAGTTTGGTGAAGCTGGGAGCTTATATTAGGAAGTTATTTTAGCTTGATGTTTCATGGAGAATGGCCAGATTTGAGGCTTGGCCACGCCCACATGCTTTGACATAGAAAAATTCTTTTGATAACTTTTGACCTTCAATGCCTCAAGATAGTGCTGACCGAGTTTGACGCCTGGATCTCGAAAGCTCTAGGACGAGTTCGCTCAGATATGACGTAATTGATGTTTCATGGAAAATGGCCAGATTTGAGGCTTGGCCACGCCCACATGCTTTGACATAGAAAAATTCTTTTGATAACTTTTGACCTTCAATGCCTCAAGATAGTGCTGACTGAGTTTGACCCCTGGATCTCGAAAGCTCTAGGACGAGTTCGCTCAGATATGACGTAAATGAAATAGACCAAATTTGACTTTGACCTAAGGCCACGCCCACATGCTTTGACTTAGAAAAATTCTTTTGATAACTTTTGACCTTCAATGCCTCAAGATAGTGCTGACCGAGTTTGACGCCTGGATCTCGAAAGCTCTAGGACGAGTTCGCTCAGATATGACGTAAATGAAATAGACCAAATTGTGACTTTGACCTAAAATGGCCGACTTCCTGTTGGCTTTGGACCATTGCTCCAAGAGACTTTTTTGTAGCTCCTGATGAGATACATATGTGTACCAAGTTTCATTATTCTAGGATAAAGCATGGTGTCAATAGACCTTTAAATGTCAAAGTTATAGCGTTTCGTTTGTTTCGGCGAGTACGCCAAGTTCACCGCTCCACCACGCCCCCTGAACATATACGAAAAGTCAATTTTTTTGATAACTTTTAAAGGCCCATGCCTTAACTGCATTCTGACCAAGTTTGAAGCCGATAGGTCGAACGCCTGAGAAGGAGTTCGTCAAAGTTCGACATGAGTAAAACTGAAAAATGACCAAAATTTGACCTTTGACCCAAAATGGCCGCCTACCTGTGCATTTTAGAGGGTACCTCCAATGTACTTTTTTTCTTGAATTGGGGAGATCTACATATGTACCGAGTTTCAGATCTCTACGACTTACGGTTTTCCCCAACTCACGTTAGGGGGCGCTGTTGAGCAGTTAGGCCACGCCCACTTGCGATTACACCAGAATCATAAAATTTTAGTTGGGGGACAATTTTGGGTGAAGTTTGGTGAGTTTTTGAATATGTTAAAGGCCCCAAACGGCCGCGCGAAGTGACGGAAAAAGAAGAAGAATAATAATAATAATAATAATGAAGAAATCCTGCGATTACAATAGGCCTTCAGCAGAGCTTCGCTGCTTCGGGCCTAACTAGTTTTATGCAAACAGGTCTTTGCAAATTTATGATAATATTAAACAACAATATACCTGATTTAAAGTGTCCAGAAGAGTGTGAATCCTGTGACCTGCAACTCCACCTTTTCCACGCAGCAGTTGTAGAAGTTGTGGCGTATACTCATCGAATTTCTGTATAAATGTCTCCTCCAGAGGAATGGCTGCAATACGACGGAACTCCTCTTTGATCTAGCAAACATGCAAAGATACAAAAAAAAAAAAAACACGTTCATTACTGACAAATCCTAAGCAGATAATTAAGACAACAGTTATTGTAAGGCTGTGTTGATGCTGCTAGATTGATTTATTAGGAGACACAGACTTTTTGTTTCAGCGGGCAACTGCTCCCCCTCCTCCTTGAACGACTGGGCACACTAGTGCGACTGGAAATATTTGTTAGTTGCACTATCAGGTCGCAAATAAAGTAGTCGCCTTCTATCACAAAGGCTGGCTTCTGAACTTTGTGCTCAACAATTTAGACAGTCCTGTTCCTTTTTGACCTGCCACAGCATTCCATTATTTACAAGAACAATTTGACTTTTCAGGCAGCCGGACACTATTCAACTTTGCATCAGTCCATCTCTGGGGCCCAGAAAAGCTGGTGGCATATAATTGATTTGTTAAAAAAAAAAATATATATATATATACCCATTTAAACATTAAATACTTTAATTTTGAAATGTATAGGTTGAAAATATTTTGAATAATCATTTTCTGATTTTATTTATGTATATTCAACAACACCCATTCCTACTGATAGCTGTTTGGAAAAATACTCAATATGCCCATCATTAGGTCACCATTGCTAACACATTAAACACAAAGCCTATTGTTAAAAGTACTTGGTACCGAGTACTTTTTATGTAGTAAAGTTTGTAATTATAGTTAAATAAAATAGTAATTTGACTTGTATTGCTATAATTATTAAAATAATTCTAATAATGTTAAGAGTATTCTACTTAGGTAACAGTTAAGTCTTTCAATACTCATTTTACCTCTGATGAGAGGGTGATGGGTCGAATATTATGGAAGGTGCAGTATCTGTGGAGACAAAAAGTAGCATTAGCAAACATAAACTTAGCCATTAGCCATACTTTCTGTTGTCAAGTCTGAAGGCGGGCAACGAGATCGGCGGGGAAACAAAACTCGACACTACACCTGTTAGGAGAAACATCTTCGGCTACATCATAGTCTAAAAGTATTTAGCCTTGTCGGGCAGTAAACAATAACTAAAATAAAACCACAAAGGAGTTCAATAGATACAACTGAGTACATATGCTGAGATTTTTTATTTACTGATATTTCTTTATGCCAAAAATGTACACATTTGAGCAGGAGGAACACTTTCTGTTGTCAAGTCCGAGGGCGGGGAACGAGATCAGCAGGGTAACAAAACTCGACACTACACCGGATGTAGTTAGCTTATAGCTTCGCACTCGAAGAAAAGACTTTAACACCCCGGATGATTTGAGTGGATGGTTGCGGAATGGGGAAGAAGCGGGAGTTGGGGTCGGCGGCCGTGATGGGTCGGAGCCGGAGTCGTTCGCCTCCGGGACGCGGGTCGGGTTCTGGTTCCCGTGAGGGAGCCGTGCTGAGTCAACGGAGTGGTAAGGCGGTTGGCAGCAACTGCGCTGTGCATGGGCAGGTGGTTACGGAGTTTGATTTTAGTTCGAGTAGTGAGTCTGGTGATGTGGGTGAAAGTGGTGTCGGTGATGCTGTGACTTGGAGTAATGTAGCCACTTCAAGAGCAGGAAGAAGCGGAAGTCGCAGACTTCTGTGGGAGATATTTCAACTTCTGAAATTGCTGAGGTGTCTGTAGTTGTACCTGAGAAACGACCTGATGGGCATAAAGTTATTGTTAAGTTGACTCATGAAGGAGTCTCTTTTGGTGACTGGAACCCGGTTAAACTGACCGAAACTTTGCACGGCCTGATAGGTGAGGTTCACGATGCCAAGGTGTTGCGAAGCGGTGCGCTGATTGTTCAGTGCAGGGACAGTGTGCAGCAGGAAAAGGCCCTTAAGATGACCAAAATGGACGGGAAGTTGGTTCGTTGCAGTCTGCTTGACAGCGATACGATGTGTAGAGGGGTCATTGGTGGGGTACCTTTGTCTATCTCCACTGAAGAATTACAGGGTAATTTGCATGGTGCTGGTGTGAAGGAATTTAAGCGTTTGAAGACGACTAGAGATGGTGTACGCTGTGACAGCCTGTCTGTGTTGATTAAATTTGAAGGGAAATGTTTGCCCCTTAGAGTCTTCATTGGTTATGTGAGTTATGTTGTGAAACCGTACGTTCCTCCGCCGTTGAGGTGTTTTAAGTGTCAAAAGTTTGGACATGTGGCAGCGGTTTGCTTTGGGAAACAACGGTGTGGGCGGTGTGCGGGTTACCATGCGTATGGGGAATGTGGTGCTGAGGCCAAGCTTAGATGTTGTAACTGTGGTGAGGAACACGCTGCTGCTTACCGGGGTTGTCGGTTCAGTAAAAGGGCAGAGGAAATTCAGAAAGTAAAGTTGAGTCATGGGATTACCTATGCTGAAGCTGTGAAAAGACTCCCGAGTCGTTCAGAGAGACCGACACCACCGGTGACACCTAGCATTGCGCCTAAGGATTGTGATGGGTGCTCTAAACTGCCCAGTGATTCATTGATAGTGAACAAAAGGGATTTTGTGCTGTTTATGGTAGACGTGATAAATTGTTCGGCTCAGACTGTTAAGAAGACTGAAAAAATCAAGATTATAGTTAAGGCTGCGGAAAAGTACCTGGGTGTGAAAGACCTTGGTTGGGAGGCCGTTGAGGGCATGATGGGTAAAGGCGTGACGCCATCTCCGTCAGGGGATGGTGCTTCCTGATGTTACAATGCCTGTTTCGTTGGTCTGCTAGTACTGGTTTTGAATTTGGGAGAGTACTCGATTATTTGAAAGAATTTAGTTTTGTTTTATTTATTTATTTATTTATTTATTTTGGAGCGTTGGTCCAGGATATTCCATAACAGTAGGTGGCGGTAATGCACCTTTCAGTTGTTTGCCAACCGCCAAAAAAGAACCCACTTAGAAGAAGAAGAAAGACTTTAACACCACTTACGCACAGTTTTCAACACAAAAAAAGTAACTATCACAGATCAGAGGTCTGGTTTCTCTAGAGCTGACCAACGCTTACTTTAACTTTCGAGAGAAAAAAAATTTCAACGGAACGCAGCGTTTTGCGCATGCGTCCGGCCGGTGTTGTGTCGAAATATGTTTCCCCGGCAAGGTTGGTTCTCAAAACGGTTTCCTTTCGTTTTCCTCCTAACCATGGTTGTTTAACAACAAGCATTTTAATTAAGTGCTAAAAGAAAAATATATTGATCTTTTTAGACCGTTATAGCAGGAGAAACATCTTCTGATGGCTACATCATAGTCTAAAAGTATTTAGCCTTGTCGGGCAGTAAACAATAACTAAAATAAAACCACAAAGGAGTTCAATAGATACAACTGAGTACATATGCTGAGATTTTTTATTTACTGATGTTTCTTTATGCCAAAAATGTACACATTTGAGCAGGAGGAACACTTTCTGTTGTCAAGTCTGAGGGCGGGGAACGAGATCAGCAGGGTAACAAAACTCGACACTACACCGGATGTAGTTAGCTTATAGCTTTGCACTCGAAGAAAAGACTTTAACACCACTTACGCACAGTTTTCAACACAAAAAAAGTATCGATTAACTCTGACAACTCTGTTTGTACACTTCAACACCACTTATGCACAGTTTTAAACTAAAAAAAGTAAAGATTAAATCGGACAACTCTGATTTTCTGCAGTTAGCGTAGGCTAAATTTTTAAAGTTTCTACCGTGTACCGTTGACTTATATTACATAAAACATACAGTTAAGTCTTGTGAACCATCAAATACGTCAACATTTACATTATTGGCACTAAACAAATTGTATTAAATGGAAGTTTTGCTTACATTCGATGCAGAGGATCCGTGTTTTCACCTGCCTTCAGAATGGAAGTCCTGTCCAGTTTGAGCGCGGCTGCGCGAGGTAGCCGACCTTCCTGCGCATGCGCACATTGCGATGTATGGCCAAAATATTAGGGTACAATTTCTGCTATTTGTTATGCTGGAATTGTTACAGTCCAAAATTAGGTAGTGTCGATAGGATTTACCCATTATATTTTAATTTAATTGATGCCTAATATATTAAGGTAGTTTAAAATAATTTGCATGGGTAGTATTTACAGCACTCAAAAATCCTTTATTACAGTGCTTGGATACATGAGCTGGAAATGCTCGGTGAACTCTGTGGACGTCTCAGGCCCCGCAGCAGCCGCCGATGGCTCTGCCGATCGCTCCGCCAGGAGCTCGCCTCGATGCTCCGCCTGGCAGCCTCAGATGGAGGGACACTGAGCTAACATGCTAACGTGCAGAAACAGCTGTGTGGCCTCGGAAGCTGCTGGGACACTGAGCTAACATGCTAATACGCAGAGAAACGGCTTTACCAGCTCCCAGTAAGTTATTAACTCTTTTCCCCTTCATTATGGCTCCAAATGTATGGAGCTAACATGCTAACAGTCCTTCCTTTAAACAGTTTGGACCGCGTGAAGCTGCAGAGCTCGGACGTGCAACGAGCTAACATGCTAAAAGACGGAGACAGGCTTCATCAACTCCCAGTAAGAAATTAACTCTTTTTTCCTTCATTATGGCTCCAAATGTACTGTATGTGTTTTTTGATAATTATGTAGGGTACTTTGTTAGGATAGGCAAAGTGCTTGGTAACTGTACAGTAGCGTACATGTACGTGTATAAGTGGCGGCTCTTGTGTACTTCCGACTTACGGCGATTTTCGACATGAGAACGGCCTTAGGAACGGAACTCGTACGTAAGTCGACGACTACCTGTATCTGTAAAATGTTCTCGATGGCAAACTGACCACATGTGAACTCACTTTGTAAGAAGGCCCGCTAGAGAATGTATTTTTTTAATCAAAAGCTCTGTGTGTTTATTGATTCTAATTTTATTTGTTCATTCTTTATAGTCTCTTAACTGCACCTGCATCGGTTGGTTTGGACTTTTGTCATGCAAAACCAGGAACAAACTGACAAATATGCAAATTTCCAACATCATGTCACAATACCTTTAACTGTGGCGGCCGTCATGAATGGTATTGACTCTAAAAGTTAATCATGTTCATCTAACCAATATTTTCTGTCTTTGGTTAAGCAAGAATAAATACACAAATAAATAAATACAATGTACTGTATAAATAAATAAGCTAATGTTGTACCTTTTGTTTGTACTACGGTATGTACATTTTTTGGTGTGTGTGTGTGTGTGTGTGTGTGTGTGCATGTGTAAAAACAACAACAACAAAAAAACAGGGAAATTGGAATGGTCCAAATCATAGCCAGAAAGGGGAGTTGGCCTTCCTAATTCTGACATGGACTATTCCATAAGAAGTAATAAAGCTTAGGACTTTGTTTCTGTCTTTATTCTACGGAACCACTTGTGTTACAAAACGTCTGATTCAGTTTAGGTGCGCAACGTTAGTGTTATTGTTTGACTCTATGGTTTGACTCCCCTACAGCGGACCGTACCATTTCCGTTTCAACGGTTTTTGAACTTCCGGCAGCAGGTCTGGCCGGGACTCGCTCCTAGCAAACGGAAACTCGCTTTTAAAGTATGTATTTCTGTGTCTAAAACCAAGCAGACCTAATATTAAAATTAATGCTGAAATCGTGTTATGCTTTTTGGCAGTCCTTTGAGAGT